>JANAVB010022598.1:10933470-11158270 GCA_029216955.1 Iris pallida
TGAGCAGAAATAGGGGGTGCTGTGGTCCCAGCATTCACAATCGGGTGAGGGGTGGCAGACCTCTCACCAGCGTCAGCTGAGCCCAAGCGATGCGATCGTGTCTCAATCACCATCCTGGAGACAGATCAAAAGGAATCAATATTGAGATAAAAACGATAATTCAAGGGAGGACAATTATTCAAGGAAGCAATCTTCGACAAAATTTAGATGGTAGGAATTTAGTTAAGAGTTTTTCCTATGTGATTGAGTACCTCAAAATAATTTAATCCTACAGCAGGTTGTAGTGATACTCTAGTTCGAATATCACTACACAAAATCGACCTGCATGGGCCACCACTAAAAACGTGTCACGACCCGCACCCACTATGAGGGTACGAGTACGTAACGCGTCCAGCCTACGCCGCAGTGTCGACGGTAGAACGCTGTTCTAGGTCATGAACTATAACTAACACAATATAAAATACTTTCTAAAGGAGGCCAAATCACAGAAGGTACAACTCAATCACAATCTAGAGGTAGAATATAGCACGATAGAAGATAAGAAAATCCTCAAAACTGAGGTACAACAGAAATGAAATAAATCAAAGTTAACAACACAAGTCTCAACATCTCTATAATAATACAACTCTGAAATCAAAGACAACAACTAACATGAAAAGAAGAACAGTCTAGACTATCTACACTATGCATGGGGATCATCCTCAGCAGCTGCCTGAACCTCCCCAAGGGTCCAGGTCGCGAGTGTCATCTAGGCAAGCTCCATAGTAAGGGGTGCAGGGTCCTCATCATCCTCTGTAAAAAATTTAACAGATCCAGTCAGGACAGAAGCGAGCATAATACCTCACGCAGATCATAACAGGTTAGAAAATATAAACATGCAAGAGAGTACGATACATGAAATTGAAAGAATGTACATGATGTAAAAGAGAGAACTGTAAAAAAAAAAATCTACTATAAGTAGAGAATTATCAGTAAATAGTGATTTAGAGTACAAAGTCGACATGTGAACGGCTGGATTTGCATATGAATATACAAAGAGGCGCACACGGTTATACTACTTTGAAATTGTTACATGACTATTTATACTCTCCCATACCCCAATCAATATAAAATGATCCAGAAAGTTATGTTACGTACATGATTTTCACATGAAAGCCATAGAGGGTGTACATGAAGTATACATGAGGGCTCAGAACTGAGTGCACATGAATTCCACATGAAGGCCCATGAAGGGGTACACATGAATATAGGTTATACATGAGAAATATGACCGAACATGAGAGCACATGAGAGTACACGAGCATGCATGAACGAGCATGAAGTAAATGAGAAACATGAATAACATGAGAGCGAGGAATACATGAGTACATGATGTACAGAAACACATGACATGAAGTATCTGATGCTCCCGAGGGGGATAACATCTCATGTAGGGATCCATAGTACCAATCTGTGATAATATCGTGACAGCATCAAATAAGGTAATCTAGAGCAGGAATATAATCCTAAGCAAGTTTTGAAATGATCAGAGAATGTACTCGCCTGGTATCTGAATATCTGTGAGAATATACTGTCCGAGATGAGGTATCTGACTGCTATTTAGAGCAACACAAGTCAAGATGTATACATGGGATGATAAATAAAATGTACAATGCATCTGCATGCTGTCTAGGTCAACTAGACTAAAGTCAACTCTTGGTCAACTCTGGTCAACTACACTAGTCAAACTAGGTCAACTAGGTCACTCCTAACCCAATCAAGTCTTACTAAGCCTAACCAAGCCTAGGCTAGCATCATATACAATCACAAGGCCACACAAGTTATCCAACATACATGTTTATATATACATACATATACTCACTGTGTATAAGGCATACTTATATATAGGAAATTCATCTATAACTATATGCCCACATACATATATATATCACATGTTTATTCATACACACATATTACATATATATATTACATATAATATTAAGGGGTTACATTGTATTCATGCAAGGGGGTTTATTGAAATATGACACGAGGGATAACATGTATGAGGGTTTCATAGAGTATTGGATCACATAGGTTCAGCCATTAGTGTCAAGTGGGGTTAATGTTAGGCAAAGTTCAGACATGCATAAAGGGGTCATGAGATGTGAAGGTTTAGTGGTACAAGTGTGTGGTCTCATGAGTGTCAAGCAAGGGAAAATGAAAGTATGTGTGTACATGTGGGGTGGCAGTGGTGTGGTTAGAGAATAAGTGCATCTCAATTTTGTGTAAGGTGTGGGATAGAGAACATAGGCTATAGGGTGTTAATTCTCAGTTAACACAGTTTTCAGTTAATGTGCACATGGGTGAGTGAGGGATGCAAAGGCATCAAAGTGTATAGGTAAGGTATCAATGTTAGGCAATGTGTGAGTGTAAAGAATGCAATGTGAAGAGTGTAAGCTCAGGCAACATGCCAATGTTGTGTTCAGGTTATGTGTAACATGGGTTAACAGAGGTTTAGGTTTTCAGAATTCAACAGGGACATGTGTGTAGATAGGTGAGTGATAAGTGTACACAAAATCAGTGTCAAGTGTAGCACCCAGTTTCTAAAATAAGGGTAATTTGAAATTTTATAATTATAATCATTTAATAATGATATTTAAACCATGTTATGATTTTGGTGATTTTTAGTTGATTTAAAACTATTTAAAACTACGACTTGTGATTTTGATGATTGATTAGTGTAACCCTAGAGTTGGCTAAGCCCAGAGACTAATCATGACCAAGGGAGCCTATCTATGTGATTAGGATGACTAACTACTAGTTTTTAGCCTAAGGGTATTTTGGTTATTTTGACAATTTTGTGAAATTGTAAATTGTGTAAATTAAATATTGTGCTAATCTATTAGTTAAGACTTGACCTAGAAGTTGAGCTAATCTAGATGATAGTCATGACCATAGAGACTAAGTTAGATGGTTTCAACTAAGTAATCAAATTAGGTTAATATCTAGATATTTGTTAGTAGGATATTTTAGGCTAAAGGTTAAGAAATGTTATTAATTGTGAGCCTTTAGATTGGCTAGAAATTGTTGGAGATGCCTTGACCACTCATCTAACCCTAACCCTAACCTAATGGCAGCCATCAAACATCCCCCCTCTATAAATACAATACATTAACCTTTAGCATATTTTTAATCATTTGAATTGCCTCTTTTAGTGTTCTTCCTCAAACTCCTCCCCAAATATCCAAATCAACTCCAAATTGAGCCTGGTCTTTTGCATTGGACTCCCCTATAGTAGAGGACACCATTAGTGGGCAGCTAGCAGGGATTCGGAGGCTCGGGATCGTCGCAAGTTGTAGAAGAGCCCTCATTCAAATAGCTTTAAATTGAGGTTTCCCTCAATAGGTAAAACTCATCAAGCCTATTCAAATTCTAGATTTCTTCCCATGGATGCATTCATTTAGGGTTTCCTAGGTGTGGCCCAAGTTTGGCGGAGTTCGGGTCCATTTCGTGTATCGGACACGTATCGGTGTTTTTAAACTTGTGTTCGATGAGATGTCACATAGAATTAAAAATTAGTAATTTGGAAAACTAATTGAACAAAAATGTAGCCCTATATGTGTACTTTAATTTCCCCACTGATTGAACAGGATTTGGACTCGTGTCCGTGTCCAAAATGGACACGAACACGCTGCACGACCCCCGTGCTGTGTCCTGCTGCTCGGGTTCCCTATCTTACTGTACACGACACTTCGATACCAAAAATTGGTGTACACGTGGGTGCCATGACTGTCAGACCACCCATAAAATTTTAGGTGAAATTATTGAGTATCGAGGGAGTTCTCGATCTCACACGGATCCTGTACTGTCGCGCACACGTACACGCGAGAAAATTTTCGCTCTGATACGGGCTTCGTGTCCCACCAGGATACGTTGTGGTGTCGTATCAGGGACTCGAGCATGTAGCTCTATCCCTAGCGATTGTCAGGACACGAGCACGTGTCTTGGTTCGACCTGTGTCGTGTCCATGAGACACTGGCATGCCGCACGACGCTGCACTGTATGCACGTGTCTGTGTGTGTTTCTACTTGATTGGACACCTCGTGTCGCTTGTGTGGACACGAGAGCACTCACCTAGACACATCCACATGTAGTACTCTGATTACCAACCTATTAATTGTAAATTAGATGTTTAATTTGATTCAATTAATGATTTCCCTAAAAAGCCTGATACACAGTTCTACAAATTTGAAACCTGAGTTTTAATTGTATTTTTAACTGTTGTAATGATTTAAACAGCCAAATTAATCCATTTACTTGTGTCATAGTTTACTGATATGGTTGTGTATTGATTGGTGTTAGGAAATAGATTTTCAATTGGTTTTGGACTGGTATTTTGAACTGCCATTGCATGTGTTTCAGAGAACTCAAAGGTAAACCTGAGTTTCATTTCAAAATTGATAACCTCAACTGAAAACTGAAATGGAAATGAATGAAAGCATGAGTTTGTTTGTATAAACTGAGATTTGTTTATTACAATCACTGAGTTTTGGGTTCATGATTTGGTTCCAATATTGGGTTGAGTCTTGTTTTCAAATGGTTGCTATATGTATACAAAATCAGAGATTTTTCTTTCTTGCAAATTCCTGAGATGTGAGTTTATGAACTAGGTTGTTTTGACAGTTAATGTTTTCTGAAACCTGAGAATGGGTTTTCCCTTTTCTTGACATTTGAAAACTGAGAGTGTAACCTGAGAATAGATTAGGAATTTGACTTGATTTACATTGTTACACACACACAGAGGCCACCCTCATTCCTGTTAACATCCCACACACACACACTCTTCACATTCTCTCTTCACTCACTGTCTACACAAATTCACACATAAACATTTATGCATATGTTGACACCTATATCTAGGTTACACACACATGGAAATAGACACTACATACACACCCACACACACATTTTTCCCTTTCCCCCCTCTCAATTTGTGTTTGTTTTATATGATATATATATGAGATATGTATGTGTTTGATTATATATATTTTCTATATAGGATTGGTATAGGTAGGCTTTCCTTTAGGCTTGCTATATACATATATGTATATATCTATAGTATATATATATATATATATATATATATATATATATATATATATATATGATATAGATATAGATATGATATTGATATATGGTTTGGCATAGGCTTGGTATAGGCTTGGCTTGGCGTTGACCTAGTTAGACTAGGGTTGACCTAGATTGGACTAGTAGACCTAGTTTGACTTCATGTTGACTAGAGTGTTGACTAAAGTTGACCAAGAGTTGACTTAACCTAGATTAGACTTGATTGGACCAAGTGTGACCTAGTTTGACCTAGACAGTTGACCAAGTTGACCAAGAGTTAACTTTGACCTAGTTTGACTTAGAATCATGTAGCTTGCACTGTAAATTTTCATTATTACATATTGAACACATCTTAACCTGTTTACTCTAAATAGGACTCTGTGACACTAGTTCGGACATCCATTCATATCAGTCATTCAGGGTGACAGGCGAGTACATTCTCTGATCGTTTCATATTTGTCAGGACTTATATTCTTGCTCTAGATTACTTTACTTGATACTGGCACGATTGTTATCACGGATTGGTACTATATGGATCTTCTCTTGCGATGTTATCTTTTGTGTTCAACAGATACATATTGTCATATGCGTTTCACGAACATATTGTATTTATTGTACACCCTATTCATGTATACTCATTGTGCATATTGTACTCTCATTATCACATGAGCTTCATGGAGACTATTGTACAAGGTAGCGTAACTGGATTGGATCTTGTGTATTGATTGGGGAGGGTGAGTAGGAATGGTTATGTAATCAAATCCTATGGTACGACTATTGTGCGCTTCCATTGTACACTCACGTTATGATGGATTTGACCTATTGTTATTGTGCAACTTAAACCGTTTACATAACCATATTGTGCTATAAATCACTAGTATTGCAGTTTTACTTATCCTGTATATATTTCAGTTATAAATTCTCTCTCGTTTTCATATACATCTTCTTACAGTTCATGTATCTTACTCTTTTGCATGCTTATATTTCCTAACATGTTATGAACTGTGAGATGTATTGTGCTCGCTCCTGTCCTGACTGGACCTGTTGAAAATATTACAGATGATGATGATGACTGCCCTACCTTCTATGGGACACATGAGGGTGACCTTCAGGAGCCTGAGGAGCATCTAGCTCAGTAGAGGGTGCCTAGTCTAGTCTAGTATTTATAGTTTCCAGATCGGATTGTTCCGATTGTTAGTTGAGACTTAGTTATATTTTAGGACTTGTATTTATTTGTGTTGGACATCTACTTTGTGTGGTGTGATAACTCTATTTATTCAGTTCCTTTCTTTTAACTGATTCCATATCGTGCTCTATCTTTCCTAGACTTGTGATTGAGATATAGAGTTGAGATGTTATTATACCTCCGTGCGAAAATGATATGTTTATATATATGATGTTAGATGTTATAGACGAACGATACAACGTTCTACCGTCGACACTGCGGCGTAGGCTGGACGTACCCACGTTCTCGTGCCCTTCTCAGGGTGCGGGTCGTGACACATTTTTGTGGTGGTCCATGCAGGTCAGAGTCGCAACTAGTGCGATTTCGTAGTGGTGCTCGACTTAGAGTGCTGCTACGAGCCTGCTGTTAGGATATAGGATTAGGTAGTATAAAGAGTTACTCAATCACATTTTAGAAAAAAACTCTGATATTTTGATTTCCATGACAACTCTTCTTGCAACTGAATTTAATTGTCCTTCCTTGATTTTCCTTATCATGTGCCATACTGATCTCCTTGTTTCAAATATGTCCTCAGGATGCCGCTTACTCGTGCTCAGGCAGCAGGATCTAGTATTGTTCTAGCGAGGTCCGATCCAGTAGGATTTCCACCACCGGCTACGGGAGTAGCAGTCGAGGGAGCTGCCACCTCAGTTCCTGCCCTTCAGGCAGGACTAGCAGCGACTGTTCCAGGAGGTCTTCCACCTCCAGCTGCGAGACCGTCCATAGTTATTTTCGAGACTTCTACCGCCACCTCCGCTACCGACAGATGCGCAACAGATGATGGCCCTTCTGCAGCAGATGATGCAGACCCGGAGTGCCCAGGCAGAGGCACAGCAGCATCAGGCTGACGCATCCCACCGCTAGACAGGTTCTACGACAGAGTATGGAGAACTCCTACCAGCTGGCGATGACAGCAGTTGAGAGGGTAGTTCCGGGTACAGATCAGGGTGCCCCAGTTCAGCAGCCGTTTCAGGGCCAGGGACATGTACTTCATCAGCAGGTACCCAGGCAGCAACATCCCTTTATATGTGACTTCTGCAAGAGGCAAGGTCACCGATGGAGCAACTGCAGGAAGAGGCAGGGCCTGTGTTTACTTTGTGGTTCAGGAGAGCATCAGTGTAGGGATTGTCCCAGTAACAAGGCACCAGTGACTCAGGCGTAGTAGCAGGATCTAGAGCTCCGACAGCACAGCAGACGGAACCACCGTTGCAGACTCAGCAGCAGAGATTTGCCCAGCATCAGCAACAGGCCAAGGGAGGCCAGCAGGGGCGAGCTTTTGCCATGACAGTCAAGGATGCACAGGCAGAGGGAGAGCTGATTGCAAGTTCCAATCTTTTCGATTCCATTTCCATGTTTGCCCCCTTATAACTGTCTTGAAATTCGATTCTATCCGTACCTGGTAGTTGATAAATTTTGTTCAGATGTTCATTATGATTTATTTTCTTCTAAGATAAGTCGTATGGACTAGGTGTCACGACCCGGTCCCAATTACTTAGGTCGAATCGGATCATGCCCAGCCTGCACCGTTGTTGAGACGGCGGCAGTAAGCTGTATCACTCATGCAGGTAAATAAAACAACACAGTCTAATTGCCACAACTTTAATAATTCGAATAGTTTAAAACTTTTTACAATAAAATGAAAGATACATCTGAGATACATTATTTCCACAAACATCATGAATTATAAAAAGAGAAGAAAAATCTAGGCAACCAGCTCATCAGTCTCGAGATCATCGTCCTCTAATTGGAACCTCGAAAAATATCGCAGAACAAATCCTCATCAGTGATACCTAAAATGTTGGGTCTCCAGTCAGGAGGAAGCAAAGTACAATTCATGAATTTTAAACAATTAAAATAAATAATAGAATTATGCACTTTTAAACAATTTAAAAATGACCAGTTTTCAGCAGTAAAACAGTGTGATTTGAATAGGCAATGAATATGACCGGCTTGGGATGTACAGTTGTATCCTATTGATACGATATGGCTTATCCCCGTGTGTATGAGGGGTAAGCTAACACAGTCAGTATAATACTTTGGATGTGGTCATACTCATTACACTACTCCCCAGTCCCCAATCAGTACAGTAGTTGCAGTCAGTACTCTCCGAGAGAGTTTTGTGTTTGCATCGTGGTTTAAACTTACAGTAAAACGATTATTAAAATAACTGTAAAACCAACACAAACTATATTGCCTTTGTTTTATTGACTGGATTCATTTGTTGATTCCGGGGTGATGCTAGTACAGTCCTCGAAACCCTACAATTGAGAATTTGACTCAGATTCCAGGTTTGCCAATCTAGCTACGCTAGTTAAAATCTCTATTTGTGTCCTAGTCCGATTTTAATTCTTTTAATTAACAAAACACGAAAACACGATTATTTGTGCGTTGATTTAGTACGAGGGAAAAAGATCATTTTATGTTTTGAATTCGGAAAACTTCGTCGATACCAGATTATTTATGAAAACTTGGTAATTTTCTATAAATATAAATATAAAGATAATTTTTCTTATTTTAGTGAGAAATACGTGATTTTTAATTATTAATAAACTTGTCAATTTTTAGGTGAGAAAATAATAATTAATTTTATACAAAAATACTTTTTAATCATTTTAATCGTTAAATAATAAAAACTCGAAAAACTAGAAAAAGACAGGAAATCTAAGCTATTACAGTCACAGACCAGCCAGCTGGGCTTATGCCATTACAATTTATTTACATAAATTGAAATAAGATAAACTGCCGTTAGTCCTAAACTGAAATAGAAAATTAAATATAAACAGAATTTAAATATAAAAATAAAGTAAATCATAAGTCTCAGATATGGTCCGATCATTTTGGCTAATTGCCTCAACGTCCGGGCGGGGCCGGTATCGTTTGCACTTAGCCGGATCCATTGACCGATACGGTCGTCACCCAAAAATCAAATATCGAATAAATTCCAAAAATCATTTTAAATTCATTTTAATTAATTCAGGATTTACGGAAAAATCGGGCAGCATTCCTCTGTTTTGGTCAACCCAAAAACTGGGAAAATGGCGCCGATAATTCCTGCAAGTCCCAAACCAGGGAAAAACCGTATTTTATATATTAAAATATCCACAACCAATCCACAGCATAATCGGGACGACCCGAAATAATTTCGGAAGTCCGATTTCAATTCCACAAACCACAGAACGTTCCCGAAAAAATTGGAAAACTAAAACACACCAAAAACCATTCCCGAAATATTCGGGAATCCAAATTAACTCACAGGACTTTTCTGAAAGTCCCGAAAATTACGACGTCGCTAAAACCGAATTCCCAAAGGGAATCGGGGACCATTTCATCATCGACAAAATAATAAATAGCGGGACAGGGGATTATACCTCGGGTTGCTCGGCTAGAGCTCTCAGATGAAAATAAAGAAAGAAATAAGATCCAGCACAGCAACGTATTCCCGAAACCAACGCTGAAATCCGCAGCGACGTCGAAGGAAGCCAAAAACTCAGAAGCTAGGCACGATGGGGAACCAGCAAGGGAAAACTGCCAAAGGGAACTGACCAGGGTGCTGCGACGAAGGGCAGCGGACGCTGGCCAAAGAGAGATCAGCCAAAGAGAAGCTCGAAGGGTTCTGACCCGGATCGGCAGGGAACGACGAAGGGGCACCGCACGGGGAAACGGGATTCGCCGAGCAAGGGGGCGGTTGGCCTCGGGGTCGCCGGGAGAGACAGGCCGAGGGGCGCGGCTCGAGGGTGGCGCGCGACTGGACGGGCGGAGATGGCGCTGACGGGTGGTCGGCCGACGCTGGCGGGGGGGGGGAAACGCCGGCGGGGGTCGCCGGAGTCGGGGCCTGGCCGGGGGGTTGCGGTTCTGGCGGAGCGCGAGGGAGCGCTGGTCGGCGGCGCTGTCGGGGAAGCGCGGCCAGGGGCTCGCGAGCTCGGCGGTCGGCAGGCCAGGGGCGGCCGCGGGCGTGGAGCTGCCGCACGGGAGGGGGTTTGGGTTGGAGTAGTTGGGAGAGGAATTTTTGTTCTCCTGTGAATAAAGAGAGTGGAGTTGGTGGATTATGGAGAGAAGAGTTTTTAATCTACAGATTAATTCGTGAAGAAGTGGGAAGAGGTGGGGAGTTAATAAAGGGAGTTGGTTCTCCTGGACGTGGGAGAATGAAAGGTCGTGGTGTTTTTAAGAAGGAGTTAAATTGGGGAGTTATAGCTGTGAGGGGTTTGAGGAGTTACGGAAATGAGGGGGTGAGTTGCTGGTCCAAATTGGACCAGCTCAAAATCATTTTTTTTTAGTTAAAAAATCAGATTTTAAGAAAGAGAGGAATGGGATTGGGTTTGGCTCAGGCCTGGGTCTGGGTTCGGACTCGGGTCTGGGTTTAAATCAAAAGTCCATGTTGTTAATAATTTTGAAATAATTTGCACCCAAAAATATTTATATAATAATAATAATTAGAAATACTAATTATCACACTAAAACACTAATAATAATTAATTACAAAAATATGGGTTTCACAATCTTTCCTCCTTAGAAAGTTTTGTCCTTGAAATTAAAGGCAGGGTAGAAGATTCAAACAGGTACGAGTACTATGCCCGTAACTCAGGTCCAACAATAAGAATTTCCAAGGCAGTCATGGATGAGACGGTTTAGGACAAGTTTCATTTATGATATCATCCATGTAGAAAAATACAAAAGAACCAAAGTACACGAGGTTGATCAGACCATCATGCACCGGTCCTGATTAGACAATATTTTAGTGGGTGCACCCAATAAAATACCGTCATGATCAAGCTTGAAAAAGAGACAGCTTGCAAAACTAGACTAACTTAGCGGCATCAGTCAAGTTTAGAACAAAAAGATAAGAATAGGAGTTTACGTGATGGCTCAAATTCTGATCTTCTTCTCACCTCTGACTACACTTGCAACTGGTTTCTCTGGCTCTGAAAGGTTGAGTCCAATCTTCAGCTCTGAATTATCCAATATGTGACTCAGATCCGGAATGTAGCGTCTGAGCTGTGATACGTAGGGGACGTTGCACACTCTCAAGATTAGCTGATAGAGCTAACCGGTACGCTACTTCCAACTCGTCTTAAAACTTCAAATGGCCTGATGTACCTGGCCTCAACTTTCCTGCTCTGCTAACACTGATCGTTCCTCTGGTAGGAGAAAATCACAAAAGACGCTATCACCTTCTTCAAACTCCACTGATTGACGATGCTAACTTGGTAGTTGTTGTAAGGAAACTCTACCAATTTAAATGATCTTCTCCAAGATCCTCCAATTTCCAAAACACAAGATCTAACATATCTTCAAGCATCTGGATTATCTTCTTTGATTGTCTGCCGGTTTGTACTCCATAAATCTGGTAGGGGTGCCTCTCATACAGTGCTGCCAACTTCTCGGTAAATAAACTAACCTTGAAGGGAATAAAGTGTGCTGACTTAGTCAGTCGGTACTATAATCCAATTGGTGCCCTTCCCTCCTTGGGAACAAGGCAATCCTTACTCAAAGTTATTGTTATATGCTTCTACTTCCACTGAATTGTCCAGCGGCTGCAACAAACTTGTTGTTCTCTTGCTAAATTACTCATGTTGACAAATTCACATCTAATCCCATACCTGGAATTGTCCTTCTTCATTCCATAGCACCAATCAATTGAGGCATATTCCGATACATCTTATTAGCTCCTGAATATATGGAATACTGCGACTGATGCATTTCTTTCATCAACTTGTTCCTCCGTTTGTCAGCCGATACGCAAAGTCTCGTACCATTCTTCAGAGTTCCACTGCTGATCAGTTTAGAAACCCTCAAGTGTTCCTGCCAATACTTGATCTCTAAGCCTGCAAAATGCCTCGTTTTGAAACTACGTCCTCTTGATTTTGTCCATCAGCCTCGAACTTCATCAATACTGAATCAGCATCCAGTTCCGTCCTTCTATCTCCAGATAGTATAACCTCCAGTCCAAGCTTCTCGACGCCTTCTAGTAGGTGCCACTCCTTGGCCAAAACATCGCCATAGGGTATCGACTAAGTGCATCTGCGACCACATTAGTCCTACCCGGGTGGTATAGTGGGTCGATGTTGAAATCCTTCATCAGCTTCAGCTATCTTCTTTGTCTAACATTCAGCTCTTTCTGAGTGAAGACATATTTCAGACTTTTGTAGTCTATATTTCACTCCCTTTCCATAAAAATCATGCTTCCATAGCTTCAAAGTAAAGATAATTGCAGCAAATTCCAAATTAGGTGTGGGATAATTGTCTAGATTTGTAAACAATTACTTCCCATGTTGTTGAAGAACGCAACCCAGTCCTTTTTCAGAGGCATTACTATAAATTGAGAAACCACCGGTTCCTGCAGGTAGCGCAAGGATTGGTGTAGTGGTAAGTCTTCTTGCTCCTCAATGCCGCCTGGCAATCTTTCGTCCAGATGAACTCTTCATTCTTCCAAGTGAGCTTCGTCATCGGCTCAGCAATCTTGGCAAAATCCTTCACGAACTTCTGATAGTAGCCAGCCAAGTTCAAGAAACTTCCGAATTGAACTTGGGGTATACCACTTTTCAACAGCAGCTATCTTCCATTGAAATTTCTTCTCTTGACAACATGGCCAAAAATCCACCTTGTCAAAGAAAATCCACGTTCAGATAACTTACCATAAAACTTCTTTTCTTCAAAGTTTCAGAACTTTCCTCAGATGTTCTTCATGCTCTTCTTCAGTCTTCGAATATATCAGAATGTTATCTATATGGAGAAGATAAATTGATTTAAATACTCATGAAAAACTCTGTTCATGAGATTCATGAACACAGCAGGAGCATTTTTCAGTCCAACGTCATGACCAAAGAAAACTACCCATACTTGGTGTTTGAACGCCGTCTTGGAAATGTCTCCTTCCTGACTTTGATTTCATGGTAGTCAGATCTTAAGTCAAACTTCGAAACACCCAACAAACAGATCCTCGATCCGGGCAGAGGGTACTTGTTCTTTAGTGTCTGGTAATCGATCACATCCGTTGTTCCATCCTTCTTGGGCACAAACAAGATAGGTGTTCCCTAAGGTGAAATTCATCCTGAATAAATCATAAAGCCTTCATTGATCTGGTCCTTCATCTTCTTGGCCTCCTTCGGGTTGACTCTGTAACATCCTTTAGAAATAGGGAAAGAGCCGGGGACTAGGTCAATGGTGAATCCTATGTCTAGATCTGGGATAATCTGGGAAGACTATCAGGAAAACATCTGCCATAAAGGTGTAACTAAGAATTTATTCATGGAGAATTACAGCAAAAACTCTCATGATTATTCTAAGGACATCCGGTTACAACAATTGATAATGCTATTCAGCAGTCCTAGGTACTATTCTTCATGGTTCTGGCTTTTGCATGAGCAGTCTCCAACTGCTTCATCTTCTATGAACCTTGAGTATGCATCATGCCTTATTGTAGGAGGCAGGGTCTGCTGGATAGGAAGAGAGTCCTTAGGTTGTGGCCTAACAGGTGTTGCTGGGATATGCTCTGGTTTGATGGAAAGATAAGGGGCAGTCCTTTACCCGATGTTCAGCGGATCCACATGCCAAACATTGTCCCAATCTCTTGCGATAACTAACGGCTAGATGACCAGGCCTCTTGCAGTAGTCACAAGCCAATAGCTTCTTACGATATGACTGCCGGATAGGGCTCAAATATCTTCTAGATTCAGGGGTATCCCTCCTAGGACGAGGTTCCGCTCCAAATTGGTTTAAGATAGTTAAGGCTACATATTGACGTTCTTCATGTCTTCTCTCGTGATATTCATCTGTTCCTGCTGGGCTTCATCTTGAGCTTTCTGGAACTCCGGGATTTCTTGAAATAGGACAACCATTTAGGAGGTGTTTGCTGGTACTGGTGGAGCAACAGAAATGGGTACTCCACCAAGGAAATACAAGTTTGGAGAAGAGTAGGAATCGCCAGTGTAGTAAAACTTCACTGGATGTATTATGGGGACGGTCAATCAGCCGCGAGAGAAAAGACCCTGGACTTGGTTGAGGAGGGGTATGATCCGGAGATGACACCTCATCGCCAGCAGGATTGGTCTTTGTCAATGGTCATTCTCTGGAAGGTTTAGGATGCAAACATAAGCAAGGTATCCTACCAGTCTATAATCAAACAAAATTATTTATTTATAATATATTTCGGTCCTATGTTGCAACTTGATGTTCTAGTGTTCTAATTATTTCTAAATATGTTTTCCTAAGTTGTTGTTCAGACCTGCATGGGCCACCACTAAAACATGTCACGACCCGGTCCCAATTACTTAGGTCGAATCGGATCATGCCCAGCCTGCACCGTTGTTGAGCGGCGGCAGTAAGCTGTATCACTCATGCAGGTAAATAAAACAACACAGTCTAATTGCCACAACTTTAATAATTCGAATAGTTTAAAACTTTTTACAATAAAAAGAAAGATACATCTGAGATACATTATTTCCACAAACATCATGAATTATAAAAGAAGAAGAAAATTCTAGGCAACCAGCTCATCAGTCTCGAGATCATCGTCCTCTAGTTGGAACCTCGAAAAATATTGCGGAACAAATCCTCATCAGTGATACCTAAAATGTTGGGTCTCTAGTCAGGAGGGAGCAAAGTACAATTCATGCTAATTTTAAACAGTTAAAATAAATAATAGAATTATGCACTTTTAAACAATTTAGAAATGACCAGTTTTCAGCAGTAAAACAGTGTGATTTGAATAGGCAATGAATATGACCGGCTTGGGATGTACAGTTGTATCCTATTGATACGATATGGCTTATCCCCGTGTGTATGAGGGGTAAGCTAACACAGTCAGTATAATACTTTGATGTGGTCATACTTATTACACTACTCCCCCAGTCCCCAATCAGTACAGTAGTTGCAGTCAGTACTCTCCGAGAGAGTTTTGTGTTTGCATCGTGGTTTAAACTTGCAGTAAAACGATTATTAAAATAACTGCAAAACCAACACAAACTATACTTGCCTTTGTTTTATTGACTGGATTCATTTGTTGATTCCGGGGTGATGCTAGTACAGTCCTCGAAACCCTACAATTGAGAATTTGACTCAGATTCCAGGTTTGCCAATCTAGCTACGCTAGTTGAAATCTCTATTTGTGTCCTAGTCCAATTTTAATTCTTTTAATTAACAAAACACGAAAACACGATTATTTGTGCGTTGATTTAGTACGAGGAAAAAGATCATTTTATGTTTTGAATTCGGAAAACTTCGTCAATACAGATTATTTATGAAAACTTGGTAATTTTCTATAAATATAAATATAAAGCTAGTTTTTCTTATTTTAGTGAGAAATGCGTGATTTTTAATTATTAATAAACTTGTCAATTTTTAGGTGAGAAAATAATAATTAATTTTATACAAAAATACTTTTTAATTATTTTAATCGTTAAATAATAAAACTCGAAAAACCAGAAAAAGACAGGAAATCTAAGCTATTACAGTCACAGACCAGCCAGCTGGGCTTATGCCCATTACAATTTATTTACATAAATTGAAATAAGATAAACTGCCGTTAGTCCTAAACTGAAATAGAAAATTAAATATAAACAGAATTTAAATAAAAATAAAGTAAATATAAGTCTCAGATATGGTCCGATCCTCATTTTGGCTAATTGCCTCAACGTCCGGGCGGGGCCGGTATTGTTTGCACTTAGCCGGGTCCATTGACCGATACAGTCGTCACCCAAAAATCAAATATCGAATAAATTCCGAAAATCATTTTAAATTCAATTTTAAATTAATTCAGGATTTACGGAAAAATCGGGCAGCATCTCCTCTGTTTTTGGTCAACCCAAAAACTGGAAAATGGCGCCGATAATTCCTGCAAGTCCCAAACCAGGGAAAAACCCGCATTTTTATATATATATAATATCCACAACCAATCCACATCATAATCGGGACGACCCGAAATAATTTCGGAAGTCCGATTTCAATTCCACAAATCACATAACGTTCCCGGAAAATTTCGGAAAACTAAAACACACCAAAAACTATTACCGAAATATTCCGGGAATCTAAAATAACTCACAGGACTTTTTCGAAAGTCCCGAAAATTACGACGTTGCTAAAACCGAATTCCTAAAGGGAATCGGGGACCATTTCATCATCGACAAAATAATAAAATAGCGGGACAGGGGGATTATACCTCGGGTTGCTCGGCTAGAGCTCTCAGATGAAAAATAAAGAAAGAAATGTGATCCAGCACAGCAACGTATTCCCGAAACCAACGCTGAAATCCGCAGCGACGTCGAAGGACGCCAAAAACTCAGAAGCTAGGCACGACGGGGAACCAGCAAGGGAAAACTCGCCAAAGGGAACTGACCAGGACGCTGCGACGAAGGGCAGCGGACGCTGGCCAAAGAGAGATCAGCCAAAGAGAAGCTCGAAGGGTTCTGACCCGGATCGGTAGGGAACGCCGAAGGGGCACCGCACGGGGAAATGGGATTCGCCGAGCAAGGGGGCGGTTGGCCTCGGGGTCGCCGGAGAGACAGGCCGAGGGGGCGCGGCTCGAGGGTGGCCGCGGGCTGGACGGGCGGAGATGGCGCCGATGGGTGGTCGGCCGACGCTGGCCGGGGGAGAGGGGAAACGCCGGCGGGGGTCGCCGGAGTCGGGGCCTGGCCACGGGGGTTGCGGTTCTGGCGGAGCGCGCGAGGGGCGCTGGTCGGCGGCGCTGTCGGGAAGTGCGGCCAGGGGCTCGCGAGCTCGGCGGTCGGCAGGCCAGGGGCGGCCGCGGGCGTGGAGCTGCCGCACGGGAGGGGGTTTGGGTTGGAGTAGTTGGGAGAGGAATTTTTGTTCTCCTGTGAATAAAGAGAGTGGGTTGGTGGATTATGGAGAGAAGAGAGTTTTTAATCTACAGATTAATTCGTGAAGAAGTGGGAAGAGGTGGGGAGTTAATAAAGGGAGTTGGTTCTCCTGGACGTGGGGAGAATGAAAGGTCGTGGTGTTTTTAAGAAGGAGTTAAATTGGGGAGTTATAGCTGTGAGGGGTTTGAGGAGTTACGAAAATAAGGGGGTGAGTTGCTGGTCCAAATTGGACCAGCTCAAATTCATTTTTTTTAGTTAAAAAATTAGATTTTAAGAAAGAGAGGAATGGGATTGGGTTTGGCTCAGGCCTGGGTCTGGGTTTGGACTCGGGTCTGGGTTTAAATCAAAAGTCCATGTTGTTAATAATTTTGAAATAATTTGCACCAAAAAAAATATTAATAATAATAATAATAATAATAATTAGAAATACTAATTATCACACTAAAACACTAATAATAATTAATTACAAAAATATAGGTTTCACACTAGGTCGCCTCGATTATGGGATCTAGAGTCTTCTATAGTCATGATAGCTGGCATAGTGAGGACATAGTCAGATTTTGGACGTATTTCTCGGGTGTGGAAATTTAAGATTTTCGCGGCCAAGCATGCGACAATGCAAAAATTTTAAATACCATGATTCTAGAGGTATGTACCTTAGTCGAGGACTCTGTGAATATCGTAGCCTTGCTTACTTGTATGACAAAGATTCTGAGTATCATGATTTTGGACAGACGCATATGATTATCGGACTGTATGATTGAGACTGTGATTATTGGGGGTGGTTGACCTAGAAGGAGTACGACCATCTTAATTTCGAGGACGAAATTCTTCTAAGGAGGATAGACTTGTAGTACCCAGTTTCTAAAATAAGGGTAATTTTAAAAATTTATAATTATAATTATTTAATTAATATTTAAACCATGTTATGATTTTTGGTGATTTTTAGTTAATTTAAAACTATTTAAAACCACGACTTATGATTTTGATGATTGACTAGTGTAACCCTAGAGTTGGCTAAGCCCAGAGACTAACCATGACCAAGGGAGCCTAGCTATGTAATTAGGATGACTAATTACTAGTTTTAGCCTAAGGGTATTTTGGTCATTTTGACAATTTTGTGAAATTGTAAATTGTGTAAATTAAACATTGTGCTAATCTATTAGTTAAGACTTGACCTAGAAGTTGAGCCTAATCTAGATGATAGTCATGACCATAGAGACTAAGTTAGATGGTTTCAAACTAAGTAATCAAATTAGGTTAATATCTAGATATTTGTTAGTAGGATATTTTAGGCTAAAGGTTAAGAAATGGTACTTTAATTGTGAGCCTTTAGATTGGCTAGAAATTGTTGGAGAAGCCTTGACTACTCATCCTAAACCCTAACCCTAACCTAATGGTAGCCATCAAACATCTCCCCCTCTATAAATACAACACATTAACCTTTAGCATATTTTTAATCATTTGAATTGCCTCTTTTAGTGTTCTTCCTCAACTCCTCCCCAAATATCCAAATCAACTCCAAATTGAGCCTAGTCTTTTGTATTGGACTCCCCTATAGTAGAGGACACCATTAGTGGGCAGCTAGCAAGGATTCGGAGGCTCGGGATCGTCGCAAGTTGTAGAAGAGCCCTCATTCAAATAGCTTTAAATTGAGGTTTCACCCTCAATAGGTAAAACCCATCAAACCTATTCAAATTCAAGATATCTTCCTATGGATGCATTCATTTAGGGTTCTCCTAGGTGTAGCCCAAGTTTGGCAGGAGTTCGTGTCCATTTCGTGTCCGTATCGGACACGTATCGGTGTTTTTAAACTTGTGTTCGATGAGATGTCACATAGAATTAAAAATTAGTAATTTAAAAAACTAATTGAACAAAAATATAGCCCTATATGTGTACTTTAATTTCCCCACTGACTGAGCAGGATTTGGACTCGTGTCCATGTCCAAAATGGACACGAACAGCTGCATGACACCCCCGTGCTGTGTCCTGCTGCTCGGGTTCCCTATCTTACTGTACACGACACTTCGACACACCAAAATTGGTGTACACGTGGGGGCCATGAATGTCAGGCCACCCATAAATTTTAGGTGAAATCATTGAGTATCGAGGGAGTTCTCGATCTCACACGGATCCTACACTGTCGCGCACACACGTACACGCAAAAAAATTTCCGCTCTGATACGGGCTTCGTGTCCCACCAGGACACGTCGTGGTATCGTATCAGGGACTCGAGCATGTAGCTCTATCCCTGGCGAATGTCAGGACACGAGCACGTGTCTTGGTTCGACCTGTGTCATGTCCACGAGACACTGGCATGCCCGCACGATGCTGCACTGTATGCACGTGTCTGTGTGTGTTTCTACTTGATTGGACACCTCGTGTTCGCTTGTGTGGACACGAGAGCACTCACCTAGACACATCCACATGTAGTACTCTGATTACCAACCTATTAATTAAATTAGATGTTTAATTTGATTCGAATTAATGATTTCCCTAAAAAGCCTGATACACAGTTCTACAAATTTGAAACCTGAGTTTTAATTGTATATTTTAACTGTTGTAATGATTTAAACTGCCAAATTAATCCATTTACTTGTGTCATAGTTTGATATGGTTGTGTATTAATTGGTGTTAGGAAATGGATTTTCAATTGGTTTTGGACTGGTATTTTGAACTGCCATTGCATGTGTTTCAGAGAACTCAAAAGTAAACCTGAGTTTCATTTCAAAATTGATAACCTCAACTGAAAACTAAAATGGAAATGAATGAAAGCATGAGTTTGTTTGTATATAACTGAGATTTGTTTATTACAATCACTGAGTTTTGGGTTCAATTTGGTTCCAATATTGGGTTGAGTCTTGTTTTCAAATGGTTGCTATATGTATACAAAATCAGAGATTTCCTTTCTTGCAAATTCCTGAGATGTGAGTTTATGAACTAGGTTGTTTTGACAGTTGATGTTTTCTGAAACCTGAGAATGGGTTTTCCCTTTTCTTAACATTTGAAAACTGAGAGTGTAACCTGAGAATAGATTAGGAATTTGACTTGATTTACATTGTTACACACACACAGGCCACCCTCATTCCTGTTAACATCCCCCCACACACACTCTTCACATTCTCTCTTTCACTCACTGTCTACACAAATTCACACACATACACATTTATGCATATGTTGACACCTATATCTAGGTTACACACACATGGAAATAGACACTACATACACACCCACACACACATTTTTCCCTTTCCCCCCTCTCTAAATTTGTGTTTGTTTTATATGATATATATAAAGATATGTATGTGTTTGATTGATATATATTTTCTATATAGGATTGGTATAGGTAGGCTTTCCTATAGGCTTGCCTATATACACTAGTATATATATATATATAGATATGATATTGATATATGGTTTGGCATAGGCTTGGTATAGGCTTGGCTTGGTGTTGACCTAGTTAGACTAGGGTTGTCCTAGATTGGACTAGTAGATCTAGTTTGACTTCATGTTGACTAGAGTGTTGACTAAAGTTGACCAAGAGTTGACTTAACCTAGATTAGACTTGATTGGACCAATTGTGACCTAGTTTGACCTAGACAGTTGGCAAGTTGACCAAGAGTTGACTTTGACCTAGTTTGACTTAGAATCATGTAGCTTGCACTGCAGATTTCTATTATTCATATTGAACACATCTTAACCTATTTTACTCTAAATAGGACTCTGTGACACCAGTTCGGACATCCATTCATATCAGTCATTCAGGGTGACAGGCGAGTACATTCTTTGATCGTTTCATATTTGTCAGGACTTATATTCTTGTTCTAGATTACTTTACTTGATACTGGCACGATTGTTATCACGGATTGGTACTATATGGATCTTCTCTTGCAATGTTATCTCTATTGTGTTCAACAGATACATATTGTTATGTGCATTTCACGAACAATTGTATTTATTGTACACCTCTATTCATGTATACTCATTGTGCATATTGTACTCTCATTATCACATGAGCTTCATGGAGACTATTGTACAAGGTAGCGTAACTGGATTGGATCCTTGTGTATTGATTGGGGAGGGTGAGTAGGAATGGTTATGTAATCAAATCCCATGGTACGACTATTGTGTGCTTCCATTGTACACTCACGTTATGATGGATTTGACCTATTGTTATTGTGCAACCTAAACCGTTTACATAACCATATTGTGCTCTAAATCACTAGTATTGCAGTTTTACTTATCCTGTATATATTTCAGTTATAAATTCTCTCTCGTTTTCATATAATCTTCTTACAGTTCATGTATCTTACTCTTTTGCATGCTTATATTTCCTAACATGTTATGAACTGCGTGAGATGTATTGTGCTCGCTCCTGTCCTGACTGGACCTGTTGAAAATATTACAGATGATGATGATGACTGCCCTACCTTCTATGGGACACATGAGGGTGACCTTCAGGAGCCTGAGGAGCATCTAGCTAGTAGAGGGTGCCTAGTCTAGTCTTATTATAGTTTCCAGTTTGTATCGGATTGTTTCGATTGTTAGTTGAGACTTAGTTATATTTTAGGACTTGTATTTATTTGTGTTGGACATCTACTTTGTGTGGTGTGATAACTCTATTTATATTCAGTTCCTTTCTTTTAACTGATTCCATATCGTGCTCTATCTTTTCTAGACTTGTGATTGAGATATAGAGTTGAGATGTTATATTATACCTCCGTGCGGAGATGATATATTATATCATATTGATGTTAGATGTTATAGACGAACGATATAGCGTTCTACCATCGACACTGCGGCGTAGGCTGGACGTACCCACATTCTCGTGCCCTTCCTCTGGGTGCGGGTCATGACATCAAGTGCATACAGTCTCAGATTTTGTACTGTGTACACAAATAAATGTGTGAGAGTGAGTGATTGAGTGTCAATGTGCAACAGTTGACAGTGTCACCTAGCAGTGTACCAGTTGATAGAAAATTCAGAATTGTGTGTCTCATATCATCAACATCACCCACACCAACCACTACTCAAATTCGATTTCATTTCAACCAACCCAATCCACATCAACATGGGAATGAGTTTAGACTCAAATCGAAACCTAAGTTCAACCCAAACATTCAAAAAAATCTGAGAAGAAGGAACAATTTAAACCTGGGAGCACAGTCCTATAATAGGGATTGTTTTCGAATAACAAAACCCAAGAAAATACCTAGAACCAATTGTAGGTCCTACAAAAATCAAGTTGCACACATCAACAAGTCAGAAAATCAAGAAATGCATCTTTCAAATGAACTGCGCAGACATCAGATTGCGCAGCATACAGATTGCGCACACTAGACTGCGAGCAGGCTGACGTGGCAAAGTCATCATTACTGACACAATCAAATCTTCTGACAGCTGACAGCACGAAGAACGAGGAGACTGTTCGTTTATTGCGCCGCACAGTGCTCGAGAACGGCTGGACAGCTGGCAGCGCAATCGGCCAACCATTCTGTTACGCAGTCCAGGCTCGCGCAATCCGATGCCAGCGCAATTTAGGTTGCACGTTCCATCAACTCAACTGACAAAGTACACATGGCATTCATGCCATCAATTGCTCATTACGTGGCAACCGTCTATGCACGATCATGCGCATTTCAATCAAATGATGCCATGTGTCCAAGACGGTTGACCCACGATCCAACAACTGCCTGCGCAGTCTACTGTTGCGCAATTCAATTGCTGCACAATCCATCATACGCAGTCCAGAATAACTAAAGTTAGTTATTTCCAGAACTCTATAAATAGAGTTTCAAGTCTCCATTCAAGGGGATCAGATCATTGAGAGATCAGACATAAAGTTCAGAAATCAGAGAGTCCAGGAGTTCTTGTCCAAGTGCTGCTGCATTCTTCCGAGGCTTTTCCTTCAACTTTCGAGGCTTTTTGCCTTCAATTCCAGAGTTGTCTTCAACTTCAGAGGCTCCGTCTTCAAAGTTCACATCGTCCAAGGGATAAAGCAATCGTCATCTAGATTGGATTCCTAAAGTTGTACCTTTCCCAGAATTCTTGTAATCTTATTACACAGTTTGTATCAATAAAGTTCAACACTTTTGTTTTTGCAAACAAAATGGCGACTCTGCTGGGGACGACTTTCTCCTCCGACGAGGAAGTAGCAACTCAATGTGACGTAGCGTCTATCGGAAAGACGCAGAAGACGCTGGTTGTGAAGGTCAACCAGACAGCCTACGAGACGATGCTCAACTCCAAGACCACCCCCCCGTACTGCAACTACTTCTGCCACGAGCAAAGTGCGCCCAGTGTGGGTCTCCGAGACTGCTGCACAATCTGGCAGTTCAGCCACCAAGACTGTTGCACAATCTATGGCACAGTCTACGTCAAAGACTGTTGCACAATCTGTCAGCAAGACTGGTGCGCAGTTGTCCATCCTGCCTTCAATACTGTGCGCAGTCTGCCGCGCAATCTGCCTCAACTCCTCCTGTACAGTCTTCTATGGCCAGTGCACAAAAGACTTCATATGCTGCCTAGTCAAAGTGCAAGACTCCTCTGCCTTTGGTACAGTTGGCTGCCAATTTTCCTGCGCAAACCAACACTCCAGCAACTAGAGTGCACCCTAAGCACTCTGTGGCAAGAACTCCTGATGCGCAAACCACAGTCTCTGTGGCCAGAACCAGTGCACCTCTGCCAGAGTTACTCATGCGCAAGTAGCCAGTGCGCCATCAACTTATGCGCAAATCATGCCTGCGCAATCTAAGAGTGACAGCCTTTTGGCTAAACTCTCTTCTTCTCATAACAAGGGAAAAAGCTCTGCTCTTCCTCCCAAGCACTCTGCTGCTCCAGCACAATCCACTGTGGGTAGTCCTTTGGCTATTCCTCTTCATCCTCAAAATAAAGGAAAAGGCCCGTTGGTCTTTTCTCAAACTTCCTTGTCTCATGACCTGGAAGACAACAGAGGAAACGCTCTTTAGCTAACCCTTCTTCACAAAACAAAGAAAAAGGCCCTTTGGTCTTTTCTAATCTTCTTCAGTTTTTATTGTAGAGGATCAATAAACGTGCTTCGACCAGTCAATACAAGAACTCTTTCAAACAAGGATTCTTCTTTCCTTCATGATAAGAGAACTTGTACTGATCAAAGAGGTATTCTGCCTACTCCGGTAGCAGAGTTCCAAGATCTTCCCACTCTCAAATATTTCGTTCCAAACAGAGAAAACTGCTGGTGTCTCAAACAGAAACTCCTGGGGGTGAATTTGCAGACTTAAGGACCTATCTCAACAGGCCATCTTCGGTGAAACACAAACAGCCAATGCTGAAGATCAAATATCAAAGACAAACTTCCAGGGTCAAAGATCCCGACACTTATGCCAATGAAGTGAGCACTTCCCTATACATTCAAGGGACTAAACATTTGAAGAATCGGAATCATGTTCCGAATATTGTCAAAGAACATATTCCTCGAACTTTTTCCCGTCCTGGCATGGTTTCAGATCTCAGAGAACATCTCAGGCAGAAGCGGGACAATGTCTCCACACCTCCAGTTCGACCATCTGATCATCATTGCAATCATAAAGTCATCATCCAATGTTGTTGTCAAACAACAAAACGATCTGTCTTCGATCGTTTGACTTTTGCTAAATCTGAACCTATGTCAGAGGATGAAGATGAAGTGGTGTACGCTTCTGTCAACATGACTTCCCGAGACACTGGGGGTAGAAAGTGCTCCAAGCAGGCAAGCCTCTCAAGCCAAGCCAACGGTATTTAGATCTACTCCAAGAATCTTCTGAAGGAGTATTTCGACATACCCGTTCCCGAAGCCGAGATACAATCGGTCAAAGGAATCTTCCTCAAATCCTTCGGGACATCTCCTTACTTTCCATTCGGGAGACGACTCTTTCTCCGACTACGATGCATACAGCGAAAGCTCTGAACAGACAGTCTCTTCCACTGTACCAAGAGAAGTGATAGCTTATGTTGTCAATGAAGATCCAGATGCTTTGACTTCTACAAATCAAGAACAGCGAATAGCTGCACTTGAAGACAAACTGAAGACCATGGCTGAAATGGTCGCCAGTATGCATTCCATCATTGTGGCACAACATACCACACCACCGATTGTACCTGCTGCAATCCCGAAATCATAGCATCGTCGGTGCCTGTCAATACTGGGCTGGGGGTAGTATTCCTCAAATACCTCATTACAAGTTCAAACCACACCCGTCAGTCAGGGGCTGGGGTATTGCTTACAATGCTGTTCCTCCTCCTACCACTCTGACCCAACCTGCTCCTTCTTCATCATTGGAAGATGCCAATGAGGCTGTCAAACTCTTACGAACCCAGTTCGAGGCCTTCAAAGAGAAAGACAACTTGCAAAGATTGGGAATCAAGCAACCTTACCCAGTTGAATGGAAGGAAGTCCCGTTTTCTCCTAAGTACAAAATCCCAACAATCTCTCTGTTCGATGGCAGCACTTCTCCGAGCCAGTTCATCAACCAC
Organism: Iris pallida; assembly: GCA_029216955.1. Taxonomy (NCBI): domain Eukaryota; kingdom Viridiplantae; phylum Streptophyta; class Magnoliopsida; order Asparagales; family Iridaceae; genus Iris; species Iris pallida. The sequence continues at coordinate 10,959,103 of JANAVB010022598.1, forward strand.
TTCGAGGTAATGACTGTCCAACTCCAGCCAAATGCTCTTCTTACCAGAGTGTTCGTCGCTGTTTAGCTGGCGTAGCATACGACTAGTATAGAAGTTTGCCCGATGGCTGTATCACTTCCTTTTCAGGTCTCAAACAAATCTTTCTTGAACGATTTTATGAAGGATCAATGACATGACAATGTCAGCCCTTAATAAAATCAAACAAAGACACAATGAGACTGCTGAGAGTTTCATCGAACGGTTCCGCCGAGAAGCCTTGAAAATGCCTCCAGGGACTCCAGCTGCTGTTACTATAGACACTTGCAAGGCAAATCTTTTACCTATCATCAGTATGTGGACAGGCTCAACTCAGTTCCAAGACTGGCCATCTTTCATTGTCAACGCCAAAGCTGCTGAAGTTAGCGCTGACAAATTCAAGCAGCTGGGGGTACAAATGTCTAACCCCGATCGAAATGAACATCAAATATCAAATGGCAGTAATTGCCAGAACAACCGCAAGAACAAGGAGACTTTGAACATCAACTTGAAGAGCAAAGAGTCCTTGGCTGTTAACGTAGCTCCGCCTACGTCCACTTCCACTCCTTCTGCATCTCAACCAAGGGAACCTCGTCCTAAAGTAGAGTATTCCTTTGATGAGAATGACACTGCAAGCATCTTTATTGCTTACTCAAAAGCAATAAGATCCAACTCTCAGACCCAAAAAAACGATGAAGTCGGTAAGACCGATCATCCCAAGTATTGTGTCTACCACAGGTTCATTGGATACCCTACTCGAGCATGTTATATGCTCAAAGGCAAAATACAAGAGCTGGTCAATGCTGGTGTCGTCACTCTGCAGCAAGACGAAAAGACTGTTACTGCAAACATGGTTTCAGTCCAATTCGGTGATTTTCCTCCGCAGATGGTACAGCACGGTGTCATTCCCATTCCCAAAGCTACTCTAGAGATTAAGAATCTTCCTCCTCCACCAAATGAAGGTCTCGTTCCCCTGTCTCTCGACAATGGCGAGGTTATGTAGATTCATCCTGATCTTGCTTCAGAATTTGAAGTTCCCTCTTCCTCCAAGAAGAAAGCTCGTTCCAAGGGCAAGACAAAGACCTGCAATATGGTGTCTTTTGACCCCATAGTTGATGAAGAAATTCTGTTAGGCACCAGATCAGGAAAAGCCTATCTGAAGGATTATCCTAAAACTCAAGAGAATCCGACCTCTTCTTCTGAACCTGCTCCAGGGCAACCTGCTTCCACCGAGGAGATTCCTTCTACATCCTCACCAGTTGTAGTCCCCATTCCTCCCAAGCCAGTAGTTGCTGATAAAGGCAAACAACAAGTCCGCTTCGATAAGCCCTTGAAGAAATCATCCCCCACAGGACTTGAGAAGCCTTACAATTTTGATATCTTGGCTTAGTTAGCCAATACACCGGCTCGGCTGTCTATCTTTGAGCTCTTGCGTCTTTCTAAAGAGACGCGAGAAACTCTGAGTGAAGCTCTCATGCAAGCAGAAACTTCTAGCCCTTCTCAAGAAGCCGGAAGCAGAGCCTGTCTCTTGCCTCCATTGTCATAGTATTCTGGAATTGATTCCAAACATAACTTTCACACAAGATGACATGTTGCTGGAAGATATAGACATGATCGTCCTTTGTACTATACAGGATATGTCGATTCGATGAAAGTCGATCGTATCTTGATAGATCCGGGATCTGCTCTTAGCATCATGCCAAGAACAATGCTCGATGCTCTGAAAATTCCTGTGCACAGTCTCTCCAGTACAATCACCACCATCCTTGGATTCAATCAGGAAAGGAGTGAACCTTTGGGCAAGATTCGCTTAAAACTCCAAATAGGCAATCTTCGCACAAAGGTGACCTTCTATATCATTGACAATCATGGTTGTTCTTACAATGCTCTATTGGAGAGACCATTTCTACATGAACACATTGTTCCATCAACTCTTCATCAATGTCTCAAGTATGTTGATGACAAAGGAGAAGTCCAAAAGGAGGTTGCGGATCTCTATTCCTTCAAAGGTGTTGAAGCATACTGCAACGATCGTATGTACAAAGACGAATTTATGAAGGTTGTGCTAGCTCTAGACACCGAAGAAGAATCAGAAGCAGCGCCCAAAGACACTCTCATCATACCTGTTAAGGGGTGTGTGTCTCATCCTCAGTCTTCCAAACCACTGGCTATTCACTTGCCAGCCCCGAAGAAACCAGTTGAGGATAATCAAGATCAAAGGGAGCTCACCTCTTCTGAGCCACTTGTTATCGACTTACGTCGTAACAAGGACAAAAAGCAGCTCACTTCTTCTGAGCCACTTGTTGATCTAACTCGCAATAAGGAAAAAAGGGAGCTCATCTCCTCTGAGCCACTTGTTATCGACCTCCATCGTAACAAGCCACCTCCATGTTCTTCTTCTTCCCCTCTTGTAATCAATCTGACCAAGCCTGCTAAGACTAGAGGTCCTGCTGTAAATACAAATGTACAAATTAATGAAAAAGCATTTACTTTCCATTATACTGATGTCATTTATCATACTAAATACTATTTGGATATGTTAGATAGCTTCAAATCATTTACAATGGAAGTTGTACAATCTCTTCAAACAGAAGTCTCATTTGAAGATCCAGATGATTCTTTCTGTATTGTCCCTGCTCGAAAGAAAGGCAAAAGTCCAATACTTTTTAGTAAAGGACCGAAACAACAATTCAGCTATATGGATGACAGCAAACTTAACAATACGGGGCATCTCCAGTTTCGTCGTTACAGTCAGCAATCAAAAGACATCATCCGTAAGATGGGCTATAACTTCAAAAGTGACCTCAATTATGGCAAGGGTAGACGAACTCCAATCCGTACGGCTGTTCCGAAAGGAAAGTCAGAGATGTACTACAGCAGGACTAAGAAAGGTCTCGGATATGCTTCACCGTCGGTACTATCTCCAGCATCTCCGACTCTGACAGTGAAGAACGTTCTATTTCTTCTGATTCCAGATCATGGGATTCTGACACCAGCATCGGTGAAGTCCATCGGCTGATCGTATCTTCTAACATGGTATCTGCCGAACTTCCAGAAGGCTACGACGAGGATATTGAAGAAAGCTCTGAAACAGATCCTTGGGCTCAACAGATGGACAATCAATGGGTACTCCGATTCGAACAACGAGAATCTCCTACCGAAGATCAATTAGTTCAAGTTGATGTAGGGGAAAGTGGGTCACCTCGTCCAATCTTCATCAGTAAGAATCTTCCAGAGACAGACAAGCAAGAATTGATTCTTCTTATTAAAGAATACATTGATGTCTTTGCCTGGAGTTATGAAGACATGCCAGGTTTAGATCCCAAAATTGCTACCCACAAACTGAATATTTGTCTAGTGCTAAACCAGTCAAACAGCAACAATGATATTTCAAGCCAGAAATGATGGACGCGATTGACGATGAAGTCAAAAAGCTCATCGCTTGTGGCTTTATTCGAGAAGAACAACATCCTGATTGGGTGGCTAACGTTGTTCCAGTTCTGAAGAAAACTGGCAAAATTCGAGTCTGCATCGACTTTCGGGATCTTAATAAAGCCTGTCCAAAGGATGAATTTCCTCTCCCTATCACGGATGTCATGATTGACAATACCTGTGGGTTCGAGCGAATATCTTTCATGGATGGATTCTCTGGATACAATCAGATCAAGATGAATCCTGAAGATGAAAAACATACTTTTTCCGCACTCCCCGTGGAGTCTACTGCTACACAGTGATGCCATTCGGTCTCAAGAACGTTGGTATAACTTACCAACGGACTATGAGTACCATCTTCAAATCATCTCCGCAAGACTGTCGAATGCTATGTTGACGATATTGCCGTCAAAAGTCGTCTAAAAGAAGATCACATTCAAGACTTGAGAACAATTTTTAATCTCATGCGCCAACATCAACTCAAGATGAATACCATCAAGTCATTCTTGGGTGTCTCTAGTGGCAAATTTCTTGGCTTCGTCATTACCTCTAAGGGTATACACGTGGATCCCGAGAAGATCAAAGCCATTCAAGAGATGCGTCCTCCACGTAACCTAAAAGAGCTACGAGGATTCCAAGGTTGACTTGCGTACATCAGGAGGTTCATTTCGAACTTGTCTGGACGCTACAGACCATTCACTCAACTAATGAAGGGTGTATCTTTCGTTTGGACTGAAGAATGTCAACAAGCATTCGACGACATCAAGCGATATCTGATGAACCCACCAGTCTTGGTGCCACCAATCTCAGACATACCATTCTTAATGTATGTCCATGCTATGGATCATTCATTGGGTGCTTTACTTGCCCAAAAGAACAAAGAAGGTTATGAACAGGCCATCTACTATCTCAGTCGTACTATGATTGGTGCTGAACACCGTTATAGTCCAGTTGAGAAAGAATGCCTAGCTCTTATGTTCGCTGTGCAAAAGACGAGGCATTATATCATTGGACAAACCATTCATTTTATCCTGAGTTAATTCTCTTCGGGTACTCATGAAGAAGCCCAGCACACTCAATTCTCGACTGGCTACGTGGGCCATTCTGCTAGCCCAATATGACATGGTATATGTTCCTCAAAAGTCTGTTAAAGGTCAAGTGCTGGCAGATTTCTTAGCAGCTCATCCTGTGCCAGAAACGTCCAAGCTTTATAACAAAATTCCAGACGAGACATTGGAAGTCAACATGATCTCTGAAGAATTTCCAACCTGGCGTCTATTTTTCGATGGTGCATCCAGAATCGGACCAAATGGTGCTATCGTAGCAGGAGTCGGGGTTGTTCTCGTTTCTCCAGACGGATCAACTATCCAAAGAGCCTACTCTCTAGATGAACCCTGTTCCAACAACGTAGCAGAGTACAATGCTCTACTCATCGGCCTTCAGTTAGCCAAACAACTGGACGTTGAGTATCTGAAGTTTACGGTGACTCTAAGTTGGTTGTCAACCAGGTTAGAGGAACCTATGAAGTCCATCATCAAGATTTGGTGCCTTATCATGAAGCGGCAATCAACATAGCTACATCATTCAAAGCTTTCTTATCGACTATATTCGTCGAGCTTGCAATACTGAAGCAGATGCCTTGGCCAATCTTGCAGCTGTCTTAGCTATCCCTATCAAAAGACAGCAGGTGGTGGTTATTTCCAACCGAGAATTGTTCTGTATTGAAAACAATTGTAACATTGAGTTCAGTAACTTTGCTAAAATTAATGTTATCGATGAAGACTGGAGAACTCCTTTCATCGACTTCGTGGTTCACGACATACTCCCTGAAGATCCTAAGGAGGCTAGTAGTATTCGACGATGATCTCTCCGATTCTACTACAATCAAACTACCAAGACACTCTACCAGCGAACTTATGACGATCTTCTCTTACGCTGTCTCGCTGGTAATGAAGCAAAACAGGTATTACGTGAAGCTCACGACGGCGTCTGTGGAGCACATCAACCCGGTCCTAAGCTACAGGATCGCATTCGACGCATGGGTTATTACTAGCCCTCTATGGTATCAGATGCCATTAAATATGCAAGGAAATATCGAGCTTGTCAAATCCATGCAGACTTCATACATCAACCGTCAGAATTTCTGCATCCGACGGCGGCTTCCTGGCCTTTCGAAGCTTGGGGTATGGATGTCATAGGTCCTATCAATCCTCCTTCTTCTAGAGGATATCGGTTCATACTAGCAATAACGGACTACTTTTCCAAGTGGGCTGAAGCTATACCTCTGGCCAAAGTCAAGACCAGTAGCGTCATCAACTTTGTCAAACACCATGTCATCTATAGATTTGGTGTACCTCGAAGGATCATCCATGACAATGGACCTCAATTCATCAGCCAGAAGTTCACCAGATTCTGCGATGATCACTGAATTAACAATGTCGCTTTACAGCCTACAATCTTGCTGCTAATGGTTTGGCTGAAGCCTTCAACAAAACTATCATCAAGCTACTGAAGAAGTTTGTATCTACAAACAAACGAAACTGGAGCGAGAAACTTGGCGAATGTCTATGGGCCTACCGTACTACGGTCCGTAACCCTACAGGTTGTACACCATTTTCTTTGGTGTATGGCTGTGAAGTTCTTCCTTTGGAACTTCAAATTCTTTCTTTAAGGATTGCCATTGCTAACGAGCTCACTACAGAGAATAACGATCTTCTTCGACTTCAAGAGTTGGAGGCGCTTGACGAGAAGCGGTTATTGGCCCAACAGCATATTGAGCTCTACCAAGCCTGCATCTCGAAGACTTTCAATCGCAAAGTTAAGGTCAGAACCTTTCAACAAGGAGAACTTGTTCTAACAATCAGACGTCCTATGACTATGACTCATATGAGCAAGGGCAAGTTTGACGCAAAGTGGGAAGGGCCCTATGTTGTAAGCAAAGTCTTCTCAAATGGAGCCTATCAACTCTCAGAGTTAGACGGTAGAGTTGCTATGATGCCTATCAATGGCAAATTCCTTAAGAAGTACTATGTATAAATGTAACAGAGATTTTATGTAAATATGATCAGACAATTCATAAATAAAGTTTGATTTTTATTCATCATAAAAGGATGTTACATAATATCAACGAAGGTCACTATTATCCTTCTCAACATTGGGACGCGGACCACTGCCGTCCTTCTCAAAGACACGATCAGCAAAAGAGCCGAGAACTTCCTTACTGGAACCCACGAGGAACTTACAAGCAGCCATCCTCATGGCCTCCTCCTCTTCAGTATTCCCTGGTTCAAGCAGAAAGTCCAGAATATTCCGCGGTGGCTTGGGTGCAGACGAGCCTTCGCCTGCTTCTGCCTGCTTTGGCTGAATTGGATCGGCAGGACATTCTTCAGTGCCCGTCTCAACCTTTGGAGCGAGCTCAGCCTTCTTGGATGCATCTCCTGACGACATCTTTATGTTGAAAGGTGGAAGTGCTCATTCCTGTCAGATTTTTGTTCTATTTATAGGCAGAGGTTCCTCAAACAACGAAGCGACACATTCATCCGACGGTTCAACCGTTCATTTAATTCACTTGACGGTTCGTCCGTTTGTTACATACATCCGACGGTTCATCCGTTCCTTATCATCTGACGGTTCATCCGTTCATTCAATTCATTTGATGGTTCATCCATTCACATTCATCCGATGGTTCATCCATTCACATTCATCCGATGGTTCATCCATTCACATTCATCCGACGGTTCATCCGTTCATTCTTACGGTTCATCCGTTCATTCATCATCATTTCGACGGTTCACCCGTTCATCTGACGGTTCATCTGTTCATTACATTTTGACGGATCGTCCGTTCATTCGATTAATCTGACGTTTCGCCCGTTCATTACCATCCATTTGACGGTTTGTCCGTTCATTCCATCATTCGACGGTTTCCCGTTCATCTCGACGATTCACTTCGTTCACACATGTTGACGATTCATTCGTTCATCATCCACATCAGCAACTTGTCATTTTGATTAAGTTGTCAATTAAAATAATAATATTCGGCAAATTATATTCTGCCACGTCCATATTACCTCTGAGCAGATATAATGAATATAATTATTTTCTACAAAATCATCAAGAAATATATCATGTATTGTACCTCTGAATATTTTCTATCTCTATTATTTATATCTGAACAAGATATGCAACAAATGATAGAGCCACAACAAAATGTCTTTTATTGATCAAAATTTAAGACATTACATACATAAAGAAAGACAAAAAGATACAAGATATTCTTTCTACTAAGACGGAGGCATTATCAGATTATCAATTTGCTGCTTCAGAACTTGCAGCCGTTCTTCGCGAGAAGCCATCACTCTCCTCCTGGCTTCTTCCATCCCGGATTCTTCATTGAAAGTGGGCATGGTCACCATTCGGCGAGTGATTTCTGCATCATGAGCTGCTGTATACTCGTCCCTTTCCTGAGTTAAAGTACTGAATTGTTGGATTGCAATCTGATGCTCAGTAACTTCATTTTCTAGCTCCTCCTGAAGACGAACAATTTCTGCTCTCAGCTCAGCAATTCTTTTCTCTGTTCTCTCAGCAGTTGAAGTCACTGATTCCAACTTGGATGTATATTCAGCAGATTTCATAGAGTAGGCTTCCAAGAGGTTCTGGAGATTCACTCTTTCAATGTCAGCTGCCTGAGCCATCCGTTCATATTCTGCCTGAACTAAGGATTCTATTTTCCCCTTGTTGAGCTCTTTATAGTTCTTTATGGAAGTTTCTAGCTCATCCAATATATGGTCAAGGAGAGTGGCCTGAGCCTCGTCGCCTTGCTCCCTGATGGCCTTCACCAAGAAAGAGGTTGGAACTCTAACTGTGTAAAAATTAGTATCTTCCTTTCCATCATTCTATTGACCAGAGGCCCTAAGGACTCGAAGAAGCATCTGGTGAATGATTGGATGACATGCTGATTAATCGCCAGAGTACCAGGAGTTGCAGCTACTTTTGTTGATGACGAGGCAGCAGGATGTTCAATCTCTCGCATCTGAATAGCAGGTTCTTTGAATAAAGGAGCCAAAGTGGAGCTAGTTGCCCCTCCTGGTTGTTCCTCTGTAACAGTAAAGATTGTCATTTTGCCTGTCGTTTGATATTGTCCAAGAAGATCAAAAATGTAAACAGTCTTACCATGGTTGGATCCAGCAATGAGCCTATCATCTGCAGGAATAGACTCTTGTTGAACAAAAGTAGCTTCAGCTATAACAGCTTGACTACTTCCTGCTTCAGAGCCACAGGATAAGTGATGACTGCTACTAGCAATCACCGTCGTTACATGCACTATGTCCGTGTACGTCGGAGGTGCTGGAGAGGTCTCGAGATCTGCAGGAAATACAAATAAAGATGTTAGCTATCAATCTATTTAAAAGAAGATTGCTAATTTCATTCTATACCTTGAGGATCAATGGCAGGAGTTTCCTCCGGAGCCGCTTCTTCATCTGCTGCTTTCTTCGGAGATGCCTCTACCTCAACATCCTCTTCAGGATTCAAGGTATCAGCGGCAGTTTTAGGAGATATCTGCACCTCAGCATCCTTTTCAGGATCCAAAGTGTCATCAGCAGCATTAGGGGATACATGCTCTTCATTGTCCCTTTCGGGATCCTGTATATCTGCATCAGTTTCTGAAAAAGAACTCTCATCATTATCATCTTCTTCCAATGCCTCTCCACTAGCAGTTGCAGTAGTTTGATTAACATAATTCCAGCGGGCCAAAGCCGCAATCCTCTAAAGCTGCAATCACTTCACGATCCTCCTCTTCGCGGAGGGTCCTAGGTGTAGGAGGAAGTTGAGTCATCTCTATAACAGGTAGAGGAGATCGTACAACATCTTGCTCTCTGGGCTCCTCGGCTTCATTTCTTGGATCAAACTCTCCTCTCTGCTCAATCTCTTCCCTCTGTTCTGGACTGGGAGTTTTATTCCTAGACTCAGAAACAGGAGTGGGAGATGGAGTGAGTCCCGCCGCAGCATCCACCACTATTGAAGACAAAGCTTGTCTTGAAGGAGAGACAGTTCTATTTCTTCTTTGGGCCAACTTCTTCTTTCTTTTCAGTGGCCTCTCTGGGCTCTCTATAATTACTGTCTCGACTTGCTTTTGAACAGAAGTCGGTGTGGTAGCTTCTTCCTGCTGGATTGTCTCGGCCAGCTACCGAGATTGAGATCTTGTAGTAATCTTTTCTGAAGAATGATCCAAGATCAGTTTCTTCTTTGCAGCAGGAACGGAAGGCTCCTCTCTCTCTTCTCTTCTTTGTCGGAGATTTACCAACCTTCAAAGAAATGCGTAGTGGCGCATTAATCTCTTCAGGGAACATAACGTCCCTAGAAGACTCCCGGATCATCTACTGGCTCATGTTCCTCATCATTATTAGGAGCCGATGTGACAGTCGCTCCCTTCCTCAGTCGATTTACCGTTGCGAAACTATCCGCAAGGTTAAATTTTTGACAAAAGTGTTCGCAGCTGTATAAAACTGTGAATATGTGTACAGCATTCTTGACTAGTATTAGTCTTCTGTGGCATCGAGAACACCGTATTTGTGCCTCGTGCGTTATAGTACGCCCACGCTCTGGCTCCGTCAATCAAGTATCCCGTTCCCTATAAGCAAGTTATCGCATTGCCCACGTGGAATTGGTCATATCCGAACTGATGAGCGAAGCGACTCGGCAAATACGGCTCCAGAAAGCACTCTTCTTCAAATCTATACACCAGATGTGACGGCCTGATTGCCTTCAACCATTCAAACGTTATTCGGCCTATAGGCTGCCTCCCAAGGTCGACCATGTTTGGTGCCATGAGTTCATACCCTGCTGGAGGATGAGAACAAAGAAAATTCCATCCTCTGCGAGATTCAGAATGCGTCGGCAGTCCCTCAGGCTAGTGTATAGCCATCGGCTCTGTGAATACCGGCGCAGAAAACTGCCATCCACTGCTCCCATGGCAGGATTCATCAGAGATGGATGGTGCAGGAGTAACCATCCGAATAAGTAAGTGTAGGGTAATTCCAGCCTGGAGAAATTGCCCTTATCACACTTACCCTTGAGCATGGAATCTACATATAAGCGAAGACCCGCATTTATTCTGCAAACCATAGCTGATAGTAGATCCATCCGGTAGCCGAAGACTAACCGGACAGCCGCAAAAAGGACGCCGCGGTGAAAGCGGTCTACAGCACTTGCCCCGGGCATGACGAAGCGGCGGAGCCAGTACGTCAGAAATCCTGCTAGTTAGACATGGATCTATAACCCATTCTGACATGGCTCTCAACATAGTCGCCAACTCTAAGAGGCGGATATTGGTGTTCATCTTCTACCAAAATATCCAGTCTTTTATTTTCTTCCATCAGCTTCATCACCTCACTATTGCTGAGGGGTTGGAAGAAGTCTGGATTGCAGAGTCATGATCCTTCATCTTTTTCTCAATAATATGATTGAGAAAAAGATAAGTCAGCCATTTGGAAGAGTAGCAAGTACCGGACGAGCCACTCTTGTAGTAAAGAGAGCATATATTGTAATGGCACAATAATTCATCGAAGACTTCCACCATCTTCCAATTCTCTCGACGAAGTCTCTCTAACTCGTCATTAGTCGGGACGTACTCCTCGTAAGGAAAATCTGCCATTGGCAGGTACGAGATATACTTCATCTCGTGGAGAGCCAGCCCCATCTCTCCGCAGGGTATCATGAACGTCCCTGTCCTGTAATTGTACCTCTCTGCCAAAGCTAAGAACAGATGAGGGTTTGGGTAAAAACCATATACGGTAGCATGTACCGCCTGATACAGATCAATTTCTCTGAGTTTTTCTCCAAATTGAACCAATACCCAATTGGCGATGCAACTCCATCTTTTGATTTCTGGATTCACCAGACCAGTCAACCGGATATCCTGATCCGGATAGCTGCCTTCAACTTTTGCAAATTCATTCGCAAAGATGGGAGTCCTCACAGGCAGTAACAAAGAGGAATTTCCGGAGGGATGCACCCTGGTTTCAGTCCTCTGAGTAAGGTGTTGTGACGTTCTGAAGAACTATAGAACATGTCCCTATTTTTTCGGTCCTTCTTGACGCAGATTTTTTCTGTTCGGGCGTGCTGAAGAGGAGTGATGTCCCAGTCCATCCTTCTGGGGTAGCTAGCATGAGTAAATCGTGCCAATGGAAGGCACTGGCAATATCTGGTAACAGGACCAGTCTATCCTTCCTTTGAAAAGTTCTGCTCATTACGTAGTCGTGGTGGAGAACTTTTATCAATTGCTTCACCAAACAGAAACATGGGTTTTCTGTGGGTCATTGCATCAGCAGTCTGTAAAGGCTGACCGTTTATCAGACATAGCAAGGTCTCATTGTCTTGTGCAATCAAAACAGTTTGACGAAAGATGGAAGTGCATATTGCGGAAACAATACATGGGACAAGTCCTCTTTGAACTCAGACTCTGCAAGAGTTCCTACAAAAGTTTCATACTCCGGATCTTCTCTGGTATTAACTGCATCAAACAGAGAAAACAAAAATTCAGCATAAAAATCAAGGATGCTACCATCAGATTGTACAATCATCAGACTGCACAACCATCAGACTGCGCAGACATCAGATTACGCACATCAGATTGCGCTGACAGTCTTGCATAAATCAGCAGATTGTGCTGACTTTTGTCAGCGCAGTTCAACCGATTGCGCAAGAAGTTATTCTTCATAAAAATGAAGAATAAATTGTTTTGCGCAGCCAAACCCTAAAAAGGGGTGGTGCAGTATGATCGCATCTCTAAAAAGATGGATTTTGATGAACAGTAAATCAAAAAACCCTAAAGAGAGTTTTTTATTGAGTCATCTACCTAGCAATGCGGGATGCGCAGCCTCGTGGCGAGAAGGTCGAGGCGCAACCCTAGCCGATGACTCGGCGGGGGCCTTGCCCTTAGCAGCGGCGGAGGATCGTCTAGGCGCCATGGAGATCGTCGGAGAAGGAGGTCGGATGAGCTCAGAAACTTCTCTCTCAAATCACAAAAGCAAGGTAAAGAATGACAGTAAGGAAATGAAGAGCTATTTATAGTTTTTCAAATCAAAACGGCTACCTCAGACTGTGCCGAAAAAGTAGGGTGAATCCCTCCGATTGCGCAGACAGCTCATCAACATGCGCAACTTGATTGAAAATTCAAAATTCAAAGTATTTGAAACTTTGAATAAATTCAACTTTCGAAAACTTTGAAGGGTCTTGTAGGTCCTAAAAAAATCAAGTTGCACACATCAACAAAGTCAAAAATCAAGAAATACATCTTTCAAATGAACTGCGCACATACAGATTGCGCACATACACTAGACTGCGCACAGGATGACGGCAAAGTCATCATTACCTGACACAATCAAATCTTCTGACAGCTGACAGCATGAAGAACGAGGAGACTGTTCGTTTATTATGCCGCAGTGCTCGAGAACGGCTGGACAGCTGACAGCGCAATCGGCCAACCATTCTGTTGCGCAGTCCAGGCTCGCGCAATCCGATGCCAGCGCAATTTAGGTTGTGCGTTCCATCAACTCAACTGATAAAGTACACGTGGCATTCATGCCATCAATGCTCATTACGTGGCAACCGTCTATGCACGATCATGTGCATTTCAATCAAATGATGCCATGTGTCTAAGACAGTTGACCCACGATCCAACAACTGCCTGCGCAGTCCACTGTTGCGTAATCCAATTGCTGCGTAATCCATCATGCGCAGTCCAGAATAACTAAAGTTAGTTATTTCCAGAACTCTATAAATAGAGTTTCAAGTCTCCATTCAAGGGGATCAGATCATTGAGAGATCAGACATAAAGTTCAAAAATCAGAGAGTCCAAGAGTTCTTGCCCAAGTGCTGCTGCATTCTTCCGAGGCTTTTGCCTTCAACTTTCGAGGCTTTTTGCCTTCAATTCCAGAGTTGTCTTCAACTTCAAAGGCTCCGTCTTCAAAGTTCACATCGTCCAAGGGATAAAACAATCGTCATCTAGATTGGATTCCTAAAGTTATACCTTTCCCAGAATTCTTGTAATCTTATTACACAGTTTGTATCAATAAAGTTCAACACTTTTGTTTTTGCAAACACCAATCATCAAAAACTAAGAAACAACAATAACCCAAGCCAGATATATATACTCATATGTATCTCAGAATCTGAGATAAAAACCCGGCCAATATATCAATAACAGAAGATATGTAAACCCACACACAAATTCTCAAAACTGAACATATATAGATAGATAATATCTAAAACTTATATATGTATAATCATCAAAATATATACATAATATCACTGTACATTACAATTTCAGAAAACAGTTGAAACCATATTAGTTCATCAACCTAAACTCAGTTTTCTCCAAATCAACCAAAAATCAAGTATCAACTAAATCAAAACCAAATTCTCAGTACAATGTGAATCAAAATCCAATTTCCCAAATCTATTCTCAGGTTTAAAATGGCTCTCAGTTAAGATGTGAGTGAGTAGAACTTAGATTTTAGAAAAACAGTGAGGGTACAAATCAGTTTACCAAGTCCTCTGTTTAACAGTCCATATGCAAATTCGAAAACTCAAATCTCTTGCTAACATACACCCTAACATGGTAGGTTAATCCCAGTTATGTATTTGTGAACCAAACATCACAATTAATCAATCTAGATAGTTTAACATACTTTAAAAATATCAAAAATAGATTGACAGCCCAGGTATCAGAGTTTTAGGGAAAACCCAAAATTCGAATGCAAAACAACTTAATAATTGAATTAAAAGGTTGGTAATACATTAGTGTATGTGTGAACATTCATTTTGTGTATGTCGTGTCCCCAAAGTGGGACACGACGTGTCCAAGCATAAAAAATATACAGACACGAGTCTGTGCACAGGACTACCTCGTGCATGCATGCTCACGTGTCTAGCACACGACAGGCCACGTGGAGACACGTGGTCGTGCACACGTGTTCGCCTAGGGTAGGTCTACGTGTCCATGAGCCTGCAACGTTCCACGTGGTGTCGTGTCGTGTGTGCGAATGAGTATCAGAGAGGCGAATTCACGTGTGTGCACACAGTGCATGTCCAGTACGGGCTAGATCTCTCCCCGTGTCTGCATCATATGCTTCCAAATTGATCCCAAACTGAAATAGCTCTCCACCAATAGTCCATAAACATTATTTAGAACCCAATGCAAAAGACTAGGATGAAAAAGGAGGATAAATAAATAAAATAAAATATTGAAGAACAAACCTTGGTGTAGGCCTCAAAAATGATTGTCACGCTGAGCTGATCAGAACAAGCCTAATTGTCACGCTCAGTTGATCAAGACAAATATTTGCAAGTCACGCTGAAGCCAGCTCATCATTTGTCAGAAGTGTAATTATGACTGACAGCACGACAGTCGAAGAATGTCTTTCATATGCCACGTATGCACAGAACTCGAGAAATCACAGCCGCCTATTGCGTGATTTTCAAAATCTTCTTCAGCAAGACTCAGCCTTTGTCAAAATGGCGTACCAAAAGGCCTTATTGTCATTTAATGCGACTGACAAAAGCAATCATCGTCACAGATTTTGTGTCAGTCGAGGCACGCTAAATCAAGACAACTGGCAGTCCTATCTCAAGTCTGCGTGTATTTGTGAGATCTTTATCTCATGTTTGCGTGGATTCTGAAGTTTTCTTCCTCGAGTCTGCGTGTATTTTGAGCTCTTCGTCTCAAGTTTGCGTGATTCTGAAGTTTTCTTCCTCAAGTCTGCGTGATTTTGAAGCTCGTTGCCCCAAGTCTGCGTGGATCATGAAGCTTCTTGCCCCAAGTATGCGTGGATTTTGAAGCTTTCTACTTCGAATTTGCTGGATTTCGTCTTCAACAAGTCTGCGTGAATTTCATCAAATTGGAGTACGTGGCAGCCATGCCACTGATCTCTCGCCTGCGTGTCCTGTAACTTGCACACGACTCGCACTATTACCATGTGTCCAACAGTTACAGGCCACGTCCAGTAACTGCTCACAACTTTGCGTATGTTGAATCCTGCGTGATTTTTAACTAGGCAAAGGCTGTGAAGACAGTTATCTTTTCAGTTATTTTTGACTCTATAAATAGAGTTCTTTTTCTCATTCATTGTACAGATACATAGTTATCTAAATTACTGTCAAAATTTTGAGAGCTTTTCTTCTTCGCATAGTCAAAGGGATAAAGCGATCGTCTTCTAGATCGGATTCCACAGTTGTAATTTTTCCAGAAACACAATAAATAAAGTGAATTTATTTATGGAAAACAAATTGGCGACTCTGCTGGGGAAAACCATCTCCTCTTCTGAGATGGCAACAACTCAATGCGACGCTTCGTCAGTCGGCTCGACGAAGAAGGTGATGACGATCAAGTTCGATCAACTCGCCTACGAAGAAATGCGGCGGGCTAAGGGTGGCAAACCCACTCCAGCCTCCATCACCACTGCCAAGTCGAAGGGACGCTCTGTCTATGTCCCTAAGAATCTCTTGGCAGTCAACAGTAAAGTCTCTGCCCCAGTGTCTACTCCTAACACTGGTAAAGACTTTACTGCAAGCACGCACACTCTTGTGTGCTCGAAGAAGACAGTAGCCAAAAGTCACGCTGACAGTACTGGCTCTTTAGCCAAATCTGTTCCAGCGTACAATCTCACATTCAAAAGTCACGCTGACAGTACTGGCTCCTTAGCCAAGTCTGTTCCAGCGTGTGTTTCCAAAGTTAAAAATCACGCTGACAGTATTGGCTCCTTAGCCAAATCTGTTCCAGTGTGTAATCCCACATTCAAACACGCAGACAGTATTGGCTCCTTAGCCAAATCTGTTCCTGCGTGTATTTCCAAAATCAAAAGTCACGCTGACAGTACTGGTTCCTTAGCCAAACCTGTTTCAGCGTGTATTTCATCTAAGAAGAGTAGTTCTTTAGCTACTTCTTTCTTTACCAAGTTCTGCTAAAACTGGGGGTGGTCTTGTTAGAACTTCTCCACAAATGGCTCACAATGTCCCTTCGAAAAGGAATAACTCTTTAGTTATTTCTTCTGCTTCTGAAGTTTTTACTTCAGGAACAGCTTTGACTGACAATTTTGTTAGTCAAAGAAAAGGAGATGGTCTTTTGACTACTCTTCCTTCTGGACATTTTATGTCTCAAAATCTGAATAAGTCTAAGAAGAAACATTCCTTAGTGTTTTCTCCTATGACTTCTTCAAATTTGGCACAGAATTTGTCTAAGAAAGAGGGTCTATTACCAACTCCTAGTCAAGAGGGTGGTTCTATTCTTCCTTCTCTGCAGATATCTAGATCATTGGAAGGAAAACTCCAAGTTTCTAAAACTAATGTATTACCTCCATTGATCTAAGAGCCAAACTGAATCAAACCCGTTTGGAAAACACTTCTGGTGTTAAGAAACCACACCAATTGGATACAAAGATAAGAGATCCAGATGCAGAGTATGCTAGAAATTATGTGGCTCATATTAATCACTCTCTATATAATCAAGAGCCATCAAGGCCCAAGAACCAAAAATTTACGAGAGCACCTTCAACAGAAAAGAAGGAACAATTCTATGGATCATGCTGAATGTGAATTTTACCCAAGAGTCATAATTCAGTGCAAATGTCAATCAATGGCTCAGAGTCATGTTGATCATGAATGTGACTTCCAGCCAAGAGTCACAATGCAATGCAGATGTCAAAATAAACGACAATCTGTCTTCAATCGGATTCAGTATGAATCTATGCCTGATGAAGATGAGCCTTTGTTTGCTTCTGTCAACATGACCTCTAGAAATATTGGGGGTAGCATGCGGTCTGATGCTATATCGGATTCTGAAGATGGTGTTTACCTCGGCACCCGATCCAGGACTGGAGCTTTAGCCAGGGTCTCTTCTTCCTCTCATCCAAGTACTAATCCAGAGATCACAGAGGATTTCCTTGGGGAGTCCAACTTTCCAGCATTGACTCCTGTAAACACTCCCGGAAAAGATTTTGATTCTCATAGCGATGATTCAGAACAAACAGTTTTATCGTCCATTCCCCGAATGATTACCACTTACATGGTAGATGGCAATCATGAACCTTCGACTAGCCCCGAAGCTCATGAACAGAGGATTTCTTCTTTGGAACAACAGTTGCGAGCTATGGCAGATACATTGAATGCTATGCACACTCTTATGCAAACTCAGCACCAAACTCAGCAAGTCCAACAGACAGTACCACCAGTGGTACTAGATACTCCTGTTGATCCAACCCTGGAACCTTCTACTATTCCGGGGGTACAATTTAATGTTCCTAGTCAGTCTGGAGCTGGGGGTACATATGCTGCAGTCCCTCCTCCCAATTATACTCAGCAGGTTACAACTCCACAATCTTCCGGAGTTGTTACTGAAGAATTGAAGAACCTCATAACTCAATTTGAGGCATTTAAACAGAAAGATGGTTTGCAAAGGTTAGGTATCAAACAACCTTACCCGATAGAATGGAAGCAAATATCTTATCCTCCTAAGTACAAACCTCCTACTATCTCATTCTATGATGGAACCACTTCTCCAAGTCAATTTATCAATCATTTTGAAGTGATGACTGATCAATTACAACCAAGTGACGCCCTCCTTACTCGGGTGTTTGTTGGATGCCTCAAGGGAACAGCTTATGACTGGTATAGAAGTCTCCCTGATGGGTGCATTACCTCATTTGCTGGTTTCAAACAAATGTTTCTTGAACGATTCTATGAAGGGCTCAATGACATGACTATGTCTGCTCTTATTAGAATCAAGCAGAAGAATAATGAAACTACAGAGGATTTTATTGAACGGTTTCGAAGAGAAGCTCTGAAGATGCCTCTTGGAACTCCTGATGCTGTCACCATCGACACATGTAAGTCAAATTTGCTACCAATCATTAGCATGTGGACAGGATCAACTCAATTTCAAGATTGGCCTTCCTTTATAGTTAGTGCCAAGGCCGCAGAAACTAGTGCTGAAACCTTCAAAGGTTTAGGAGTGCAAATGTCCCCTAAAAAGGTCAGAATGCCAACAATAATGCTAAATCCAATACCCGCAAAGGGAAAGAAACTCTTGAAGTTAACCTTCATAGCAAAGATGCATCGACTGTTCAAGCTTCTCCTACCTCTACAACTCAACAACCAAGAGCACCTCGTCCTAGAGAAGAATACTCTTTTGATGACGATGATGTCCAAGGTATCTTTGAATGTCTGCTGAAAGGTAATAAGATACAGTTACCTGAAATCAAGAAACCTGATGAAGCTGGTAAGACAGATCATCCCAAATACTGTCTATACCACAGAATGTTGGGTCACACACTTCGTACATGTTATGTACTGAAAGGAAAGATCCAAGAAATGATCAGATCTGGAGCTATCTTTCTTACTCCAAAAGAGACTGTCACTTCTAATGTCGTCTCTATGCAATTTGGAGATTTCCCTCCTCAACTTCTTGAAAATAGGATTGTTCCTATTTCCAAGGCAACTCTTGAAATAGTGAATATTCCTCCTCCACAATCTGAAGGATTAGTGCCAATCACTATTGAAACTGGAGAAATAATGTGGATTCATCCTGATCTAGTGGCAGATTTTAAATCTCCTCTTCCTCAAAAGACTACTTCTCGAAAGTCTAAAAAGGTTGGAAAGATTAAGTCATGTCATATGACTTCTCTCGGATCTACCTCTGACACAGAGCCAAAGATAAGGAAGAAGCACTTGCTGGTGCTACTCGGACAGGGAAACCTTATCTGAAAGATTATTCCAAGAATCCTGAGGATATCCCTGATGTCTCTCCTGCTGATAAAGACGTTGTTGATGTTCCTATTGAAAAAGAATCATCCACGGCACCTATTCCTTCAATCACACCGGGGGTACCTACTCCTTCCAAGCCCACAGCTCTTGAGAAAGGCAAGCAACAAGCTCGATTTGATAAACCAATCAAGAAGTCCCCTCCTCTTGGGCTTCAGAAGCCTTATAGCTTTGACATTCTAGCTCAACTTGCTAATACTCCAGCTAGAATGTCCCTCTTTGAACTTCTACGTCTTTCCAAAGAGACTCGGGAGACGTTAAGTGAAGCACTCTTACAGGCTGAATCTTGTCTTGCACAATTAAAGAAGCCAGACGTAGAACCTGCTACTTGCTTACATTGCAACAGTGTATTGGAGATTATCCCAAATATCACCTTTACACAAGACGACATGCTTCTGGAGAGTAATCTACATGATCGGCCTCTCTACTACACTGGTTATATTGATACGATAAAGATAGATCGTATTCTTATTGATCCAGGGTCTGCTATAAGCATAATGCCGAAAAGTCTGTTGGATGAACTTAAAATCCCTTCACAAACTTTCCAAGACGGTTACTACTATCTTGGGATTCAATCAAAGCCGAAGCGAGCCTTTGGGAAAGATTCATCTGAAGCTTCAGATAGGTGATTTCAGATCCAAAGTCACTTTCTATGTGATCGAGATTGTGGGATCCTATAATCTTCTTCTGGGGAGGCCCTTCCTTCATGAAAATAATGTGGTGCCCTCTACTCTTCATCAATGTTTCAAATACATTGATAGCAATAGAAATGTACAAAAAGAGGTTGCTGATATAAATCCTTTCCGTGGAGTTGAAGCTTATTTCAATGATGCCCGGATGTATAAAGAAGAGTACACAAAGCTGATACAAGCCATGGAACAGGAGGATTCACAAAGTGAGACTTTAACAATTCCTGTTAAAGGTCGAACTTCTCAGCAACTGTCTCCTAAATCCTCCGGAGAAGGCCCCTTCATTATTCCAGTAAGCGGACGTATCTCTCCATCGCCTCAATTATCTGCTCAAGATACACTGATCATTCCTGTCAGTGGGCGTACTACAGTTCCTGTATCTTCATATATGAAACAGGATACTATGCAAATCCCAGTTGGAGGGCGGACTACTCTTCCATCTCAAGCTTCAAGGGAGCTCACCTCTTCTGAGCCATTTGTTATCGATCTTAATCGAAACAAAACTTCTTCTCGTTCTTCTTCTCCCCCTTTAGTTATTGATTTGGCTAAGATTTCTAAGGCTCAACCTTCTCCCAATGTAAATATTGCTGCTTTCAAAGTCAATAAAAGTCTCCATCTTTGCAGTATGTTGATGTGTGCAATTATGTTCATAGTTATTTACATTTGTTAGATGACTTGAGCACAATAACCATAGGAGTTGTACAGACTTTTCATACAGATGTATCCCTAGAACCAGTACAATCTTCTTACTTTCTGGTTCCTAGTAGAAAACGGGAGACATCCCAATATTCTTTTACAAAGGGCCCCAGAATCCTCTGGTTTAGAAGATGATGACAAGAACGATGATACTGAAAGATTACAACTACGTCGTTATAGTCAGCAATCTAAAGACATCATTAAAAACATGGGCTATGACTTCAGAACTGGCCTCAGTAATGGAAGAGGTAGAAAAATGCCTGTTCGAATTCCTCCTCTAAATATGGGAGGACGAAATGCGGACTGGGTTATATTGCTCCTACTCCTTTTATCAACATTGTCCATGAAGATCCCGAATCTGATGAAGATAAGAGATCTGACTCTTCTAGTACTACCTCTTGGGATTCCGATACGAGTATCGGTGATTTCTACTACAACATTCTGTCTTCCAATATGGTTTCCATTTGACGATTCATCCATTCATTCGTTACTACCTGACGGTTTGCCCGTTCATCAATATCTGACGGTATATCCGTTCATTATCTATATCAGTATCATATTTTGATATCTAGTCTTTTGATTCTCGAGTCTAAAGATCTTGAAAAATTGAGTTCAAGGATATTTTTTATGTCTGAATTCCATTTTTTCTAAATCAGTATTAAACTAAGATCTTCTCTGGTTTAATATCATCTGATAGAATTACAAAGTTCATTTGTATAATTCTATTCTATTGAAATGTGTCACGTATTATCTACCTCTGAACACATTTTCTACATTGTCAAATATTGAAAAAATTGAGTTCAAGGATATTTTTATGTCCGAATTCCATTTTTTCTAATCAGTATTAAACTAAGATCATCTCTGGTTTAATATCATCTGATAGAATTACAAAGCCTATTTGTATATTCTATTCTATAGAAATATGTCATGTATTATCCACCTCTGAACATATTTTCTATCAAAACAGCAAAACCAAAATCAGATCAAGAACTTTCATTTACTTTCATTCCATAATCAAAACATGGGATACACGTGAAGGCGAAAATAAAAAGATTCATTTACTTGGAGTTATCAGCTTCTTGATGCGTTCAATAGCAGCATTCAGTCTCTCTTCATGAGCCTTTCGAACTTTTTCAGCTGCTTCAACTGTAATATTTTGTTCATCAAAAATGATGATAGCAGACTGACGACGGTTGACTTCTTCAAACTGTTCCACCTGCATTCGTTCTCGTTCCTTCTGAAGAATTTCACAGCGTTCGGCTTCAGAGATATAAGTAGCAGCGATCTCAGCCTCCTCTGTTTCTATAACGGCAATTCGCCTCCTGAAGTCGAGCTAACTCCTCTTTTAATTCCTTCAGTTCTTCAGTCTTGGACGCTTTTTCTTTCTTCAGAAGTTCTACTCTTTGACGAGTAACTAATATTTCTTCACCCTTTTCTACCAATTTCTCAGTAGAAGAGGCAAGAAATTCTTCAAGAGTTGCTTGTTGAGACTGTGCTTCTTGCTCCATATGGCTGATTTCAGCTGCAGTTAAAGATCGAATGTCCTCCTTCTTGGTCTCCCAGTATGTTTGGATAGCTATTTCTAACTCATCCAGGAGATGTTCGAAGAATACGCATTCAGTTTTGCAACCAGCATGTTGTAGCCCCATGAGCGGGAACTTGACCATAGTTCGAAGATCAGAAATGGCATGGTTTCATCCTTCAAGAAACGTTTGGAATATGTATCTAGATAAGAGTAAATGATATCTGGATACATTCCCAAAGTTCTTGCTAGCTCAGACTCAAATCCAGGAGTCGCTGTCATCATGATGGAAGAAGTTTGAATGTTCTCCATCCTGGGAGCAGAAGTGTGCGCGACTGAAGAAGTTAGCAAGTGTGAACTCCCTTCATCAGCATCAGCCTGGATAAGCGGAGCATGAGTCGAACTCATTGCTGCAGCAGTTCCTATAATTAAAGAAGAATATAATCAGCATTTAAAGAAAAAGAAGCAGCGGAATCAGAGGTTGAAATAAAGTTCTACCTGGCTGAGGTTCATATTCGATATATTGGGGGAGTTCTGCCTCTTCCTGTAGTCGGTCCATGATAGTATCAGACACCTGCTTCATATGGCTGCTTCCAGCTCCAGAATTACTGGGTGCTAGAGCGTTGTTCGGTGATTGAGCAGGTTCGGGGCTAAGTTCCATTCTGTTCCCCTTGATCTTATCTTCATCATAAGGAGTAGAAGTACCAGCATGCCAGTCTTCTCCTCCTTCAGTGTCTTCTTCTTCTTCGCCCTCAGGATGAGCTTCTGATTCAGAGTCGATGATATTCACATTTTCATGAGTCTCTGGAACAGTAACGATAGCAAGCTCGGTGTTGGTTGCTGGTTCAGTTGTCTCTGGAATGGCAGTTCGAAGAATAATGTCCTGACAAACGTTCTTCAACAAATCGTCAGCAGCTGATAGCTCGGACGCTGGCACATTTTCATCGCCTCTGGCTAAAGGAATGTTTTCTTCGGCTTGAGTCTCAGGAATTTCTAGCTGCTCTGTAACTGCTTCCGGAGATGGTTCTTCTTCAGGGTAGACAATCTGATCATCTAGCGCCTGAATGACGCCTTCAGTCCCATGCTCAAATGGAATCATCCTCTTCTCTGAGGATTCAATAGCCCCTCCACTTGTTGTGGGAACAGTTGTTCCCTGAGCTTGTGTAGACGCTACTTCGGTCTGTTCAATTGAAACTGTTGGAAGATGAATATCATCAGACTCGGTTCTTTCAGTAGAAGCTGCTTCATTTATTTCTGGCAAAACTCCCTCATTTATAATGGTATCTAGGAGGTTATTGCCCTTCATTCTGCTGGCAGATTTCTTAACATATCTGCTTCTAGGCTTCCTTATCAAAGGAGCGTCGTCTTTATCAGTTTTTTCATCTTTATCGGCGGCATCGTCCTCATCAACAGAGATACCACCTAAAGATGATGTAGCAGTTATTGAGATTCCCTTCTGCTTCTTGGATGTTTGAGACCTAGTACTCCTCTTGGAGGCAGTCTCAGATTCGTCACTTCTCTTCCTCTTAGAAAGAGATACAAAGATAGGAGGAAAAACGTCATCAGGGACATCTCCTTTCTGGAATAATTCATATGGAGGATCAACCTCCGCTGCCTCATCTTCAGGCTCTGGAGAGAAGCGTTGTATAATAATTCTCTTCTTCGATTTCTTTGATGGTGCTGGGTCATCTTCCCCAACAAAGGTCTTCGGATTGAAGCTCGGCTTGAAAGTGCTCGATGACACATAGAAGCGAGCATATGTGTAAAGCATCTTTGGCCCCGAGCTAGACAAAGGATTAGGCATAGAGAATGTAGCTTTTGTGCCTCTAGCCGCAAAATATCTCCAAGCTCGAGCCCCATCGATAAGTCCTCCACGAGCAGATAGGCAAGTGGTGGCGTTTCCAACATGGAGTTGGTCATATCCGAATTGTCTGGCAAATCGGCTTGGTAAATATGGTTCTAGATATGTCACTTCCTCATGACGGTATACTAGATGAGAGGGCCGGATCCTCTGCAACCATTGGAAGGCTACATCATCTAGCCTGTTTCCCATATCTCCATCTATCATATTTAAGGGCATGCTCTCATAGCCCGATGGTGGAGGAACACATTGAATGAGCCAATGTGATGCCCGATTCAAGACATTTCTGCATTCTGGAAGGGTGTGCACCTTCCAGAACGTCTCTCCAGAGTACTTCTCCAGAAAAAGACTATTACTCCCTCCTGCCCCTGGAGGTATCAGACCATCATGATGAAGGAGAAGCCAGCTATATAAAAATGTAAAGGGCATCTCTATCCTTGGGAATTCTTCAGTCATCAACCGATGAGGAGACAGCATGTTGGACACAAAATTCCGAAGACCTGCATTCAGTCTGCAGGTCATTGCCGATAACAAGTCAAGCTTATAACCATATACAAGGCGCACCGCTGCAAAGATAACGCCTCTGTGTATCCTGTCCAAGGAACTGGAGCCAGGAACGATGAATCTTCTTAACCACAGAGATAGAAATCCAACCAGATGACCATTCCTTGACAAACTCTTGCCACTCTGCCTCACATAAGAACTGAAAGTGGTTCCAGCTTTGAATTCGTACCAGTCTTCGGCGATGGTGAAATCCTTGCAATCATATTTCTCCAGCAGATAAAGGATTTCACTTTCAGAGAGAGGTTTGAAGTTGTTAATCTGGTAATACCTCTTCTCGTTTACTTTCTTCTCATCCTTTTCACGATTCATGAAAAGGTACGACATCCATTTCTGTATATGGTTGCCAGCTTCATCTTTAGAACCCTTGTAATATAGAGTACATGTGCCAAAATGACACATCATCTCTTCAAATAGATACACCATCTCTGGGTTCTGCTCCGTCAGAAAATTCAGCTCTTCTGACGTAGGAACATACTCCTCATATGGCAATGAGCCTGAAAGCAGGTGTAAGATGTGTTCCATTTCATGAAGGGCGAAGCCCATCTCTCCCTTTGGAGTCATAAAGGTCCCTGTTCTGTGGTTGTATCTCTCAACCAAAGCCAGGAATAAGGAGGGGTTGGGCTTGAAGCCGTATGACGAGTTGACCACGGCATCATAGAAATTTATTTCCTTCAGCTCAGTTTTAAAGTTTTCCAAAGCCCAGTGGACCAAACTCTTCCATCTCACATTTTCATGATTCATTAGGCCATTCATCCTCGGCGTTGAATCAGTGGGGTAGAATGCATTCTTGTTTGACATGAATTCGTTTATGAAAATGGGCATTCTGAATGGCATCAATATGGCTGAGTCTTCAGGTGGTATGCATCCAGGCTTCAAGCCCCGAAACGCTGATACATGGTTTTCTGGGGCACTAAAGAATCCCTCTTTTCTGTAAATAATACGGCTCGCCTTCGCCTGTTGATATTCTGTTATATACCAGGACATCTTTCTCGGATAGTTGGCATGCATAAAACTCATGATTGACAAACCTCTGGAGACCTTCGGCCAGTACATGGGCTGTCTCATATCTCCCTCGAAGTAGAAGCACACCTTCTCTCTGATGCCCTTCGGTTGAGATTTTTGTGCAATAGCATCTCCAAACAAGAATGCTGGTTTCTTATGGATTACCAGATCCAGACTCTGAAAAGGTTGTCCATTCATTAAACAGAGTAGGGTTGTATGATCTTGGTTGGCCAATAAAGACAATCTGGCTTCTGGAAGATCAAATTGAGGGAAATCTACATGAGATAGATCATGTTTGAATGAGAAACTCAAGTACCCCTCATAATTTGCTTCTTCGCTTCGGATGTTCACTACAGAAAATAAAAGATGACAAAGTCAGATATATCTATGATTGTGCGTGTATTATAGTATCTGAAGGGAATTTCAAAAGTCACGCAAGATTCAGACAGATGAGCATGAAAGTCACGCATCATTGCCAGAATTACATTTAAGTAAAGATGACAAAAATACGCTGACAGATCAAGACTACTCCATCCAGAAGATGACTCTCAGAAATCTGCGTAAATAATTCAAATGTTGACATTTCTATCGATATGTGAAAAATCACGCAGAATCATCATGAAAGCTGCGTGACTATTTCAACATCGACATTTTTGTCAAAATGAAAAGTCACGCAGAGTTATGAGAGCCATGTTTCTTTGCGTGAAACACAGAGCTTCGTAAACACGAAGATGTGAAGTATGGCTAACCCTAAAGAGGGGGCATACTTTGTTAATATCCTTTGCCCTAAGAAGGGAGGATATATTTCTGAAACTTCATTATTTGTTTTAAAAAGGTTCTAAAAAAATTCCATGTGGAGTTCATCTTCGTCTTCAAACAGTTCGTGTCCCCCAAGCACTTACGATGCATAGGAGCTTGAGGGACTTCCTGTCGAGGAAGTCTATCAGTAGTAGCACGCGAAGAAGATGCAGGGGCTTTCCCCTTGGCTTGAGCATTTGCTTTCTTGGGCGCCATTATTGCGATGGAGGAAAAGAAGAAGTCGGAGGAGAGGAACTTTGTCAGGGAAGAAGGAGGAGCTTTCTTTCTTCTGAGGAGCCTCTCTCTTGAAAAGCAAGTAAAGAATGAAAGTAATGACTCATGATCTATTTATAGGCCCATGAAGAATTCTAAACGACGGCAAAGTCATCATTGCCTCGATATTGGGGGATTTATACGGAATTCTAACCGCACAGAATCTCAACAGCCCAATCATCTCGGAGTAAATCTCTCATTAAAGTCATCTCAGCGTGACTTAATTCATTTTATCATCTCTATTTTTCAAAGTATTTCGAAATAATTTATCATTTTTCGAAAACTTTGAAGGGGGTTTTGTAGGCCTCAAAAATGATTGTCACGCTGAGCTGATCAGAACAAGCCTAATTGTCACGCTCAGTTGATCAAGACAAATATTTGCAAGTCACGCTGAAGCCAGCTCATCATTTGTCAGAAGTGTAATTATGACTGACAGCACGACAGTCGAAGAATGTCTCTTCATATGCCACGTATGCACAGAACTCGAGAAATCACAGCCGCCTATTGCGTGATTTTCGAAATCTTCTTCAGCAAGACTCAGCCTTTGTCAAAATGGCGTACCAAAAGGCCTTATTGTCATTTAATGCGACTGACAAAAGCAATCATCGTCAGAGATTTTGTGTCAGTCGAGGCACGCTAAATCAAGACAACTGGCAGTCCTATCTCAAGTCTGCGTGTATTTGTGAGATCTTCATCTCATGTTTGCGTGGATTCTGAAGTTTTCTTCCTCGAGTCTGCGTGTATTTTGAGCTCTTCGTCTCAAGTTTGCGTGGATTCTGAAGTTTTCTTCCTCAAGTCTGCGTGGATTTTGAAGCTCGTTGCCCCAAGTCTGTGTGGATCATGAAGCTTCTTGCCCCAAGTATGCGTGGATTTTGAAGCTTTCTACTTCGAATTTACGTGGATTTCGTCTTCAACAAGTCTGCGTGAATTTCATCAAATTGGAGTACGTGGCAGCCATGCCACTGATCTCTCGCCTACGTGTCCTGTAACTTGCACACGACTCATGCACTATTACCATGTGTCCAACAGTTACAGGCCACGTCCAGTAACTGCTCACAACTTTG
The DNA here is from genome assembly GCA_029216955.1 of Iris pallida. Lineage (NCBI taxonomy): Eukaryota > Viridiplantae > Streptophyta > Magnoliopsida > Asparagales > Iridaceae > Iris > Iris pallida. The sequence goes on from JANAVB010022598.1 coordinate 10,986,834, forward strand.
CGTATGTTGAATCTTGCGTGATTTTTAACTAGGCAAAGGCTGTGAAGACAGTTATCTTTTCAGTTATTTTTGACTCTATAAATAGAGTTCTTTTTCTCATTCATGGTACAGATACATAGTTATCTAAATTACTGTCAAAATTTTGAGAGCTTTTCTTTTTCGCATAGTCAAAGGGATAAAGCGATCGTCTTCTAGATCGGATTTCCACAGTTGTAATTTTCCCAGAAACACAATAAATAAAGTGAATTTATTTATGGAAAACACTTGGTTTTTGCCAAATGGAAAAATGATACAAAAGAGGCAAGAACAATAGAAAGAGAGATTTTATAGGGTTGGGAATCCCTAGGTGGCTGGTCATAAAGGATAAAATTAGGGCTAGGGTTACACTAGTGGGCTTTGGGCCAAGTTGCACTTGTCATGAAATCAATTCACAAGTCTCAAGCCTATGAACCAAATCACCAATCCTCCTATTTCAAACTTGATCCTAAGTGGCCTAACTTGAGTTGACTTAAGTTAGACTAGGGTCTCACCATGCTAATCAAGTCACCACAAACAGGGTCAACATCTAGGTTAGTCTCTTAAGTCACAACTAGTAAAAGTCAAATTCAACGACCATCAATCCAATAATTAATCAAATAATTCTAATAAGTCAAAATGACCAAATTACCCCTAGGCTAAAAATGATAAATAATATCCCAATCACATGGTTAGGCTCTAGGGCAGACAGTCTCTAGAGTTTCACTAGCTGCACATCAAAATCACAAGTCATAATTTTTAAATAGTTTTAAAATGATTAAAAATCACCAAAAATCATATTATTATTTAAATATCATAATTAAATAATTAAAATCACAAAATTTTAAAATTATCCTCATTTAGAAAACTGGGTGTTACAAGGGTCGGTCCTGTTCAATACGAAAGTTATAGAGAATTTTTTAATCTTTAGTATAGACTTTGAATTAGTACATTTGAAGGTGTATTGACGAAGTTGTGGCTAATTCAAAGTCTGCAGCTATATATATATATATATATATATATATATATATATATATATATATATATATATATTCTTTTAATATATATATATATATATATATATATTAAAAGAATATATATATATATATATATATATATATATATATATATATATATATATATATATATATGCTCTGTCGGAAATCAGCAGACTTTGAATTACTGACTAAGGGTTTATTCTTAATCCAATATTACCCAATACTTTTATCTTAAGGGTCTGCTTGGTAAAGGTTTTTTTTACCGGTTTTGGAGTATTTTTGAACCGACCATTTATGAAAACCCCTGTTTGTTAATTTTTTTGAGGTACTGGTTTTGGTCGGCTCAAAAATTCTTCAAAATCGGTGTAATGTAATTTTTGGTAGGGGTGAGCATTCGGTTTATTCGGTTCCAACCAAACCGAATAAGCAAAAACCGAATTGGAACGAAACCGAATAAGCAAAACGGAAACCGAACCGAATTGGTCAATAACCGAACCGAACCAAATTAAATCGGTTCGGTTTTCGGTTTATTCGGTTTTTGGATTTTTTTGTGTTTTTTTTGTTAATATATATAACAACTAAATATACCTAGATATATTCAGTATATACCTATAACATATACCTATATATATTTAGTATATACCTATAATTAACACACACACACACACACACACACACACACACACACATATATATATATATATATATATATATATATATATATATAAACTAAATTTTCTTATTCGGTTTTCGGTTTTGGACCGAAACCGAATAAGAAAATTTAGTATTTTCAAAACCGAACCGAATTTTTTCAAAACCGAACCGAATTCCTTATTCGGTTCGGTTCGATTTTCGGTCCAAAACCGAATAATTGGTGGCTTTATAAACACCCCAAATCGGTGGCTTTTAAGGGATTTTATTATTTTATTTCATTTATATCCTCACCAAAAATATATAATAATAACTACTATTACCCTTCCCTATTCGTGTAAAAAACTTTCAGAACCGTTAGTGAATTACCAAACATGGATTGGACCGGTTTAAAAGCCGCTACTTAAAAACTACCCAAAATCGGACCCCTCATAACTGGTACTCTAAAAATAACTCATAACCGTTATCCCTACAATTGCCAACCAGACCCTAAGTCTCTATATATCGGACCTATAACCTTAGAGTTCAACTAGACTGACTTGTAGTCTCATATTATTGTTTTTGAATTGAGCGAGCCTAAGCCATGTGTTGTGCAATATTGTGAACATTTCGTTCCAATACTTATCACTTGCGGGTTAATTGCCGGCATATGACTTGAGGAAGGCAAAAACCGAACTAAAGATGCCAGAAAACTTTTACTCTCAACTTCCCACGACTTTAAGACTGATTTGGAATAATATAAAGCATAGTTTGCCGTATCGGATACGATTTCATATGTTCCAATTTGATATTGATACTGACCGATATCAACATTGGATGTTTTATTAACTTTCGGTCAATTTGTAAAGAAAATTGAAAAAAAAAAAAAAAAAAAAAAAAACCCCAATCAACAAGGATGTAAAAATATATTAAGATTGTAAAAATATGTAAAAGAAGAAAGACATATTTATCACGACAATGGTGATTACTACATTCAGCTTCAAAATTATTAAGAAGCAACACAAGAAATATTTAAATTTATGGATAAATGTATAAAAATCTAAAACTTCACTAATTTATTAATAATCATTTGATTTCTGATACCAAAAAATTCGATACTCCGATTCGAAATCGTTGATACTGCCGATTCCGATACTCATAGGAAGGCTTGGATACCAATTCCGATACCATTGCCAACCTTGATGGACACAAATTTGAAGAATGACAACTCCAGTCAAGCACCAAGTATCTTTGGTTTATACTATGGCTGAATTAAAACCATGGTTTAAAGTATCGGCCGATACCGATCCGATACGGCCGATACCGATACGGATTGGCATGTCTTGATCCGATACCGACCGATACCCGATACTGACCGATACCGACATTGGGGGTCTCTTTCCTGGTCAATTCGGCAAAAAAAAAATTAGACGAAAAAGACAAATCACCAAGGGTTTAAAAGCACTAATGATGGAAGAGGGAATGATACCGGATATGTTTGGGCAAAACCGGCTAAATGTTTAAACTGAACAAAAACGGGCCTTTATGCACTTTTGATTGGGAGGTGCCGCGGATACAAAGATGAGAATTGCCACATATGTTAAAATCCTCCCATGTTGTCAAATTTATAATCAAGTTGATATTGTGTGAACTACTTACTATAACGAGTCTTCTTTCATCTTAAACTTTCCGTACATTTCTCAAGAACATAGAACTGATCAATGCAGTTTGGTATTCTGGTAGCAGGTGAGGCAACACCAAAGCTGCACATCTTGAAGTCGTGTGCTTGCAAATCCGAATTTGAATGGAATATATATATATATATATGCTTCAAACTACACACTTGTCTTCTGGACGTTCTAGCGGGTAAACTGCAAACAAACCCTATTTAGATTTGTCTCGTTAGCAAAATAATACTCGTTAGAAAATTCTCTTCTTTCATTTGTGGACATGTCCTCTCTTCAAAATCTAGTTCTTGTATGGATACAGGAGAACAATAATAAGACTTAGTAGTAGAGAAATTTTGAGTTTCATCTCACTTTATTTATCCAAATTTAATATGCTTTCCACTCAAATACCATAATACAAGAAATTCTCACTTTTGGCGGAAATCGTCTCCTACTAACAGTCAACTCCTTTTAACCAATTTTTTGACCAAAATATCATGTCTTCTTCCCTGCTCCCCCCTTCGCTGCTCCCTCTCCGTCGCGTGCCTCCGCTCTCCCCACTGCCGCGGACAGCCAGAGCCCCACCACTCTCTCTCTACTCCCCTCCTCTTTCTCCGACAACCCCCTTTCTTTCTCCGGCGCTGGTAGCACTGCAGCGACGGTCGCGGCCGGAACATCTTCAACAACGGCAGCGGCTGCGAGAATAGCAGCAGCAGCGACAGCGGCAACAACAATCGCCAGTAGAGCGTGCGAAGGGCAGCTGGGTGGGGGGCGACGGGCAGCTGCGATGACGCACTACTGGAAGGGGGCAGCCGATGGGGGAGCACGACAGGGCGAGCGCCGTGCAGGGGGGGAGGGTGAGCGTGACTGAGAGGGAGCAGCCGGCAGGGCCGCGCACGGATGGGTAGGGGGTAGCTGACTGGGGGGGGGGGGGGGGGGGGGGGGGGGGGGCTGCGACGTGAGCAGTCGGTGGGGGCACGCACGGCTGTGTAGGGGATAGCCGACGGGGGCGCGCGTGCGTCGGGGAGGGGGGCCAACTGGTTAGCGCACGGACAAGAAGATGATGGAGGGGGGTATTTTGGTCAAAATATTTTGGTTAAAGGAGTTAACCGTTAGCGGGAGAGGGTTTCATCAAAAGAGAAAATTTTCTTACATTATAGTAATTGGGTGAGCTACACCTTAAATTTGGTTTCAACTCAAAAATTTTCGAAAAGAGAGAGAGAGAGAGTATAAACTGAATTTATTAATCTAGAAAACATTAACATTGCTACTTTAGCTCTCTTCTACGTACAAAGTAAGCTTCTATATCTAAATAAAGCTAGTAATATATTCAAATAAAAAGAAAAGTTGTTTAACTCATAGGATTTGTATTCCTACTGAACTTTCACTAGATAGATAGATATAGTATCTCCTCCTCTTCCGAGGAGGAGGAGGAGGAGAGGAGGGTAGTATCTTTGATCAGAGGCAGAAACCACGAACGACGGAGGTTCGTCTTATCAAAGAGAGCTGGAAGTAGGCGATCTCCATCCCAACTTCCGGTGAACGTGTCGTAGAACCTCAGGCGCCTCTCCGCTGCGTCCATACATTCAGGATCAGCAAGAGCGATCCTCCGTCCGTCGAAGAAGACCGGCGTGCTTACGCCCGCGTACTCGACCTCCAGCACCCTCTTCCACCGGTCCAAACCCTCAAGGACCCAGAGCTCTACGGCACTCCCGGAGACGAACAACAGATACAGATCCCCGTCGACCGACCCTAACCAAACCCTGTAATAGAGATCCCATGAGAAGTTGGCCTTTGGCAGCACCGGCAAATCGATCATCTGCTTACACAAGCTACTGCTTAATCCGGTATCGATTTCAACCGGCAAACTCATCTTCCTGAACCGTCCTCCTCCAGTAAAGTCGAATGCGAGTATCATCCCGCCGTTGGTGAGCCAATAGAGGGACCGCTTCGCCGACGCAGGACCGACCGGGTTGAGATACGAGGATACCCTCATCTGCTCATTCAGTCGTACAATCTTACGGGCTCTTCTCCATTTGCCTGTTCTGGATGAGTAGATAGAGACGACGCCTAGTTGATGCAGATCGCGTATGTCTTTGTGGACGTCCATGCAGGCGATCTGGTAGCCGTTCGGACACGAACCGCCGCCGCCGCCTTTTGCTAGTCCAAAGGCCATATGTTCTAGACTCCAACCCGGAGGAACACGCTCTCGCCTCCAAGGCCGAACCGGTATGCGTGCGAAGCTGCTGTTCGACAAATTCCACACGTAACGGCGCCGGCCAGGAACTGATACATACAGGAGCCCGTCGCAGACACAAAGGACACAGCTGCCGTAACGGCCTTCCAGGCCTAGCTTGATTGGTTCTTCTTTGCGGTCGTCGTGGGGAGCAAGCCGAAGGTGCAGCTGGGGCCAGGAACCGGGATCGAAGAAGGGATGGAAGAAGCCCGACACATTGCAGGCCTGCCTCTGTGTCCGAAGGGATCTAAAGTAGGAGCCGGAGATTAGTAGGTGCCACGCTCTGCAGACTGCTTTGAACCTGGTTGCGTCTTTGAGGGGGAGATAGGAGAGGATTTCTGTGACTACATTCTCGTCAACGGCGGCCATCTTCATCTCCATCTCCATCTCCATTGCAAACTACTCCAATCTTTTTATTTAGTTCCCTTCCTCTTATCAAGGGAATTGGTCCCTTTTATATTATATCAAAAGTATATATATATATATATATATATATATATATATATATATATATATATATATATATATATATATATTTATAACTAGGAATAGGAATACAATCCGTTCTCTACTGGAGTTTATACTCCGAATCTGATTTCATCCAATGGGAGATTAGAAAGTTTCGAACAACGTTCGATATTTACTGTTCAATAACAATTTTATTTCAATATGTTAATCTTGTTTTAAGATTGTGTTAAGATTCACATAAATCTCAATCTTCTGTTGATGCTAAAAAAGGGCAAGATATTTCCAAGAAATCAGATTTGTCAGGATTTGTGAAGATTTGTCAGGATTTGTGAAGATTTTAGGTGTCTAATATTGTCGATGATGTCAAGTACGGAATAGGACCCTCCCGTTGGATTAATTTAATTTAAGTTAGAGGCAATGGCCGAGATCTATTGCTTGGGATGAATGCATTATAAACCTTTAGATTGACTAAAATAAAAAACGGCCATTCATATTATAATCTATGTTCAACCATTCTTCTCTTTCTTCTCCAAGCAAGTCTTCTGTTTGTTTGTTTCATTTATGCTGCCAAGAAAATACCTCATCGGCTGTACTCTCGTTAGTACCGACGCACCTTGACGTCGAGCATAAAATCATACTCGAACCATGCACCGTCTTGGCTGACACTTGCGGTCCAAGGAAGCAGGGATCGGACAGTAGAGACCGCCATCGCCTCAACACGCAACAACGAAGCCAGCTTAATCCTAAGGGCTACCCTTAGCCTTTCGTTTAAATAGAGTTCTTACGTTGGCTAGCCTTTCATTTAAATAGAGTTCTTAGATGATGGGTAATATCTTAATCTATGCACTACCTATGGAGAACCCATGACAACTAATATAATCTTTCTTTGTCTTTTTTTGTTTTGTTTTTGTTTTGATCACCCATGGCCCTAATACAAGGAGATAGGAACCTTCGTTACACCAAATTGCCTAATTTCTAATGACCCTTTTTTTAGTTTCTAACACGTAAGAACCGTTAGTATTTACTTATAGTCCATTACAAATATATATACTTTTTTTTTTCTCTTTGTAACCATTTACTATTATTTAATAGAAATAAGACACCCTTATTAATATCCTCCCCTCACCCTAAAATTTTCACTTGTGTAAATTCTTGGCGCACAACCAAAACTCGACGGCAGAATTCCATCCAATTCTTCCTTAATATTTTTTGTTTTGTTTTGTGTTTAGATCAATAATGATGTTAGATTATATTTGTAACTAATGTAAATATGGCCCATAAGCCCAATCGTGTAGCACTATATATATTGTAAACAACCCCCATCAATGAGAACAATGCATCATTATTTTCTACATGGTATCAGAGCCTCCCGAAAAATCCTAGCCGCCAAACCCTACATCTCCACCTGAATCTGGCGCCCGATCCGGCACCCCTCCTCCCCGGCGAACTCTAAAAATACCGGGGTCCGACTGCTCCGCCCGCCCGGCTTGTGATCCCCCCGGCTGCCGAACATCTGTCCGCCCGACGCCGAACAGGATCCGCCCGGTCCGCCCGGTCCGCCCGGCTGTCGAACAGCTGTCCGCCCGACGTCCGCCCGGCCCCATCCGTCCATCCGACCCCGTTCGCCCGACGGCGTCAGGATCCGCCCGGCCCGCTCCCGCGTCGATCCGCCGATCCGTCGCCCAATGCGCCAGCCTTACGGCCTGACCGTACGCGACCGATCCCGCGCCTGACCCCGCCCGCCGTACGCGCCAGCCTTATGGCCTGACCGTACGCGGCCGATCCCGCGCCTGACCCCGCCACCGACCCAGACCCTACGCGCCAGATTCGGCGTCCCGATAGCGGCCGATTCGCCGCTCGTTCGACCGATCCGTCGGAGTTGTACTTTATTTTGTACACCCAACTTCGACGATGGCTGATGATGCTGCGTCCAGCTACTCCATCGCGACTGGGGGTGGCGGTGCACACAACCCAAATTATCCTAATCCGAAAGATCCATATTTTCTGAGTTCTGCTGATCAACCAGGAAATATCATTACTCCTATTGTTTTCCGTGAACCGAACTATGCTAAGTGGTCTCGGTCGATACGTCTCTCCCTGATCTCTAGGCGAAAGATCACCTTTCTGGAAGGTACTGAAATCAAACCTGTTAATGATGCTAGTAAATTGCTTGATTGGAGATGTGTGCAAGCACTATTGGTTCAATGGGTTCTTAATACCATTGATCCGTCTCTGAAGAAATCTTTGTCGTACTTTGAGGAGGTTTATCCATTGTGGAACTTGTTGGAGAAAAGATTTGTTGTTAGCAATGGCACTCGGAAGAAACAAATTAAGGTGGCTTTGGCCGAGTGCAAACAAACGGCGTCGATGTCTGTGGAAACCTACTTTGGAAATTTGCAGTCTTTGTGGGTTGAACAAGCTGCTTATTTTCCATTGCCTACTTGTACCTGTGGTGAACTTGCTGCAAAGCTACAGGCTATGAGGGATGAAGACCACTTCCAGGACTTTATGTATGGGTTGAATGCTGAGTTGTATGGTCATATCCGATCTAATCTTCTGGCTCAGGATCTTCAGCCAAGTTTAGATCGGGCATACCAGGCAGTCCGTGAGGAGGAGGATATACGAAAATCTCAGGTCCAATCCGCTACTGAGGAGGTGTTGGCACTGGCTATCAAGACTTCACCTCGTCTTTCTACTACTTCTAATAGTAGAACCTCAGATTCCAGGGACAAATCAGGTATGATCTGTACTCATTGCAAGAAAATAGGTCATGATGTTGTAACTTGCTTTGCCAAGATTGGCTATCCAGAGTGGTGGGAGACTCGTCCTTGGCGTGAGGGCGGACGTGGTGCTGGTGGTGACAGAGGCCCGGCACCACAACAGAGACGTGATGGGAGACGCGATACTGGTGGCGCAGGGGTTGTTCATCATGTCGCCGCTGCTGGTCATGGTGTCCCTGCTGATCTTGCTGGGAGTTCGGCGGATATGATGCATGGAGGGTATCCTTCACCACTCTCAGGTGAACAATGGCAGAAACTGATGATCTTGCTGGGTAACGACAATCCTTTCAACCCTGGTTCTTCAAACTCTGATCGTCTGATGGGTAAGAATTCTTCTGTCACTTGGATATTCGATACTGGGGCTACTCTTCATGCGACAGGTTCTCGTGACTGTTTAGTTGATTGCTTTGAGGGCCCTGTCTGTCCTGTGATTTTGTCTGATGGGAGCACTATTGAGGCTGTTCTAAGAGGCAAAGTATTTTTGACTGCTTCATTGGTGTTGACGGATGTTCTTTATGTTCCGACATTGACTTACAACTTGATGTCTATCTCACAATTGATTGGTGCCAGAAATTGTGATATGTTATTTACTCCTTATTTGTGTTTTGTTTAGGACCGAAGTACAAGGATGGTGATTGGAGCAGGTGAACAAAGGGGTGGACTTTACTTCTTGGGGGAGGTTCCAGCTTCTTTGGCTTCGGTGATCCTGGCATGCCGAGAGAGTGATTCCGAGGTTTGGCATAGTAGACTGTGGCATCCTTCAGATAAGTAATGCAGACTTTACCTTTTCTCTCTGGTAGTAGTGTGTTTTCTCATAAGGCTTGTGATATTTGTCATCAAGCTAAATAGACTCGTGATGCTTTTCCTGATAGTAGTAATCGTGCTTTGAGATGCTTTGAACTTATACACTGTGATCTGTGGGGACCATATCGTGTTCCGGCATCTTATGGGGCACGATATTTTTTGACTTTGGTGGATGATTTTTCTAGAGCTATTTGGGTTATTTTATTTAATGATAAGTGTGCTGTTTATTCTATGTTTCTTAAATTCATTGCTATGGTGAAGCGTCAGTTTGGGGCCGATGTACGTCGTGTGCGAAGTGACAATGGCACTGAATTTAATTGTTTACGGGATTATTTTTATCTCAAGGTATATTGTTTCAAACATCCTGTGTTGGGACACCTCAACAGAATGGAAGGGTGGAAAGAAAATATCGACATATTTTAAATGTAGCCAGGGTATTGAGATTTCAGGGTTCTCTTTCTGTAGATTTTTGGGGGAAATGTGTTCTGGGTGCAGGTTATTTGATAAATAGAACACCTTCTAGTATCTTGCATTTTAAGTCTCCTTATGAAGTTTTATATGGTTCGGCTCATTCGTATGATCATCTACGTATTTTTGGTTGTCTGTGCTATGCATATGATTTGAAATCCCGACATGATAAATTTGCTAGCAGGAGTAAAAAATGTATCTTTGTTGGGTATCCACTTGATAAAAAGGGATAGAAACTGTATGATTTGGAGACTGGTGAATTTTTTGTGTCCCGTAATGTTACTTTTTATGAAAAAGAATTTCCTGGGTGTAGCTCTGCTAGCGAGATGTCTTCTGCGATACGTCATACATCTGTTGAGGTACCGAAAGACGATATAGAGGCTTTTAGGATGGTGCCGGCTACGGTGGCTGAGGCCGGAGTGGTTGCTGGCGGCTCGGCACCGAGTGGCGAGGATGCACAGGTAGCTGCAGAAGTATTGACAGGAGAGTCCGCTGGGGGTGATGCGGATACTACTGATGATACAGGGGATACAGTGTTGCCAGAGGTGTCCGACGAGGTAGTATTGGGAAGAGGAATGAGAAAGAAATCACAGCCAGTGCGATTACAGTATTTTGTGACGAATGCTGTTCGAAGTAAAAGTTCTCCCCTTCACCACAGTTCATTTGTTCCTGTCACTTCCTCAGGTACTTCGTATCCTCTAACATAATTTCTAAGTTATGACATATTTACTGTTGGACACAGAGATTTTCTTGCAGCTATCACTGCAGGTGTTAAGCCTACTTCATATCGCCAGGCCTCGCAAGATTCAGGCTGGCGCGCGGCTATGCAAACTGAAATACAGGCTCTGGAAGATAATGGGACATGGAGTCTTGTCGATTTGCCTCCTAGGAAGAAAGCATTGGGAAGTCGATGGGTGTACAAAATTAAGTACAACTCCGACGAAAGTGTTGAGCGCTTAAAGGCACGGCTGGTTGTGTTCGGTAATTATCAGGTTGAGGGGATCGACTATTCAGAGACATTTGCCCCGGCAGCTAAGATGCCTACAGTTCGGACATTCTTGGCTGTTGCAGCTGTGAGAGGCTGGACTTTGCACCAAATGGATGTGCACAATGCTTTTCTTCATGGAGATCTGACAGAAGAAGTATATATGAAGTTGCCGCCAGGTTTTTCGCATAGTGAACCCAATAAAGTGTGTCGCCTGCGTAAGTCTCTATATGGATTGAAACAGGCACCACGTTGTTGGTTTGCTAAGCTTGCTGCTTCTCTGATATCCTATGGATTTATTCAATCTCATTCCGATTATTCCCTTTTCTCTCTTTTTAAAGGGAAAGTAGAGTTGCATGTTCTGATCTATGTGGATGATATGATTGTGTCTGGTAATGACTTAGGTGCTTTAGATGCTTTCAAAAAGTACCTTAGTTCTTGCTTTCACATGAAGGACCTTGGTGTGTTGAAGTACTTTCTTGGTATAGAGGTGGCTCGGAGTGCAGAAGGAATTTCCTTGTGTCAAAGGAAGTATGCTTTGGACATCATTTCTGAATGCGGCTTGATGGGGTCTCGACCTGCTAGTTTTTCCATGGAGCCCAATCACAAGCTGGCAGAATCGACTAGTCCAAAGATGGCGGATGCAGAGACTTATCGGAGGCTGGTTGGGAGGTTGATTTATCTATCATTTACTCGCCCTGACTTAGCCTATGATGTGCATATCTTGTCTCAATTCTTTCAGGAGCCTCGACAAGATCATTAGCATGCTGCTTTGAGAGTTGTCAGATATCTCAAACATGCACCGGGACAGGGTATTCTTTTGAAAGCTGATTGTGATCTCCGTCTTTCTGGTTGGTGTGATTCCGACTGGGCAAGTTGTCCCTTGACTCGCCGCTCTATTACATGTTGGTTGGTGTTTTCTGGGGGGGGGGGGGGGTCTCCTATTTCTTGGAAGACCAAGAAGCAACCAACTGTTTTCCGATCTTCCGCTGAAGCTGAATACCGATCTCTTGCTGCGCTTGTTTGTGAGTTGAAATGGTTGAAAGAGTTATTGGTGTGTTTGGACGTTTGCCAGGAGTCTGCTATGTCGGTGTATTGTGACAGTCAGTCAGCCCTGCACCTGGCTCAGAACCCAGTATTTCATGAGCGCAGTAAGCATATTGAGGTGGATTTGTATTTTGTTCGCGATGCTATTAGAGATGGCACCGTAATAGCCTCGCATGTTTCTACTTCTTCTCAACTGGCTGACATCTTCACCAAGCCCCTTGGAAAGCATGCGTTTGATTTTTTACTTCCCATGTTGGACATTTGTGACTTGCATGCTCCAAATTGAGGGGGGGGGGGGGGGGGGGGGTGGGTGTTAGATTATATTTGTAACTAATGTAAATATGGCCCATAAGCCCAATCGTGTAGCACTATATATATTGTAAACAGCCCCCATCAATGAGAATAAGGCATCATTATTTCTTACAAATGAAATACAACCCTCGGTATCTAGTAGCTTAGTAGCTTCTTCCTCTTGATGGACAATATTTTAATTTTGGGAGCAAATATATTTTGATCAATGAAAAAGAAATAGTTGATTTAATATCATCAACTATTTATATTAAATCTACTAAAAAAACTTGATCTTATATAACTTTTGGTGTAAAAGATCTGTGCTTAATTGCTCATTTAAGTACCATGCTCAATATATATATATATATATATATATATATATATATATATATATATATATATATATATATATATATATATATATAATATTAAAGATATTTTTAAATAATAATGATGATAAAATTAAATTTTAAAACTAAAATATCAATAAGTGTTAGAGGCACATAGTTAACAGTTCTATACAATAAAGCGAATGTGGCATTTTTCGTCAAAACAAAAAAGAACAAAAAATATTTAAGGTTAAGAAATATGAGGTATATATATCAAATGACTATAAATATAACACGAGTACATGTTAACAAAAATATTTAAAATAATAAAATAAATTATATAACATAAATGAGAAATAATTTGAAAATTTTACTTAATAATGAAGGCAGGACCCGCAGGAGATGTTGACTTCATATAGGCAAAACGTTAACTATATACATTTAATAGACCTCTCGTGACAGTAACATAGGTGAAAAAGGTGGAAAGATATTTACTTATGAACCCATTTTTAATTAATTAATGAACACAAGTATAAATATCAATGGCTTTAATTAACATATCTACTCAAGCCTTAACTTCAATGAATATCTAGTGTGCAACACTTGGCTGGAAGTCCAAAATCTTACTCCAATTTTATTAATCTTATGATGTTTTTACTTATCTGGGGATCATTCAAACTCTTACCGTTTGGGAAGGGTGGAAAATGGGAGGAAGGAAAAAGTTGAGGGAAAAGTGAGAGGAAAATTTTAAATGATGGTGTTTGGAAAGGGGGAAAGAACATGGGGGAGGAAAATTTGAGAGGAAAAAGTAGGTGGGTCCCACCAAAAAATTTTCCTTCCAAATGTGGGAGGAAAATGGAGAGAGATGAGAGGAATTTGAGTGAATTTACCCCACCACCCCTCAAAAAGTTAAAATTAAATCATCATTTGAGAATACCAAGGAGGAAATAGTAATTATACATATATACATAAACAAATAAAAAATTATTTTTAAATTTTTTCTTCCCCTACTTTTTGTCCATCCAAACAAAGGAAGGAAAAAGTAACTTTCCTCCATTTTCCTTCCCCTCCATTTTCCTTCCTCTCAAATTTTCCTCTCCCTCCCCCCAAATGTTCCCAAACACTCGTTTGGTTACCGGAATTTGAGCGGAATTTGAGCTTGGAAAAGGAAAGTGATTCCTTTCCTATGTTTGGGAGCCAAAGGAAAGTTGTTGGAAAGGGAAAATGATTCCCAAGAGGTAGGAAAATAGGGGGAAAGTGGTTCCTCCCATTTATCTAAGGAATCACTTTCCCTCCAACTTTCCTGCATTTATTACAAAAAATTTTGACCAAAATATCCATGTTCATAATATTATTTACCATATTTATCCATAATATCTTTTAGACAAAATATTTCTAAGTAATAATTATTTTTATTAGCACGAGGGTATTTTTGGAAAATTGACTTGATTTTGTTTCCTTTCCTTACAAACACCAAACACTATAATGAAAATTAAAGATATATTCCGGCTATAATCCCGATCTTTCCAAACATCGGAAAGGAAAGTTTATAGGAATTATAATTTCCTAAAGGAAAGGAAATATCAAGAAATCAGTTTCCTTTCCTTTCCATTCCGCGAACCAAACGAGGCCTAAGATAGATTTGACCTCCATTCAGTGGTTCCTTGTGTGATTTTATCTCCCTAAAAATCTTCCTTAAGTAGGCTTAAATAGAAAGGAGTATATAAATGAGAGACTAAGAAAATAGTTTATATCTTTGAATTCTAAGAAAAGTAAGGGAATGTTAACCAAACATTGTTCTACGAGAAACATTGTAGAGCACCCTAAAAAGCTAAAAGAAGTTGTGGATACAAAGAGCTTTACCTTTCTCTCTTCTCATTGAATGTATATATATATATATATATATATATATATATATATATATATATATATATATATATATATATATATATATATAAAAGAGGGACAACTTGAAAAAAAAAAAAAACCAAATAAGAGGGATAACAAAGATAAAACATCATATAAATGGGATTAAATTTGGCTTCCCGTCTCTTGGGAGTTTGCTTGGCATTGTTATTGTTGGCATACGGGTGCAACTCGGACGGGTTGGGTTGGGTTGGGTTGGGCTTGAGATCAATCCGAGTCCAACCCGATGAATCATAAGTCTAGTCCGAGTCCGACCTCGGGTTCAATATATGAAGCCCAAGACCAAGTCCGGAGGATCGCGTTTGGCTCAGGTTGAACTCGGGTTGGGTCGGGTCCATCGGGTTTGTCGGGCTCTAATATAATATTTAAAATAATTTTAAACAAAAGTAATATTAAACTCATAATCAAATAGCAATCAAGTCTTGATCATTACAAAATACAAATTGAAATAAAATTTAGGATAATGAGTTGAAGAGTTTGAATGGAGAAATTTAGGATTTAAATATGAAACAATATATATATATATATATATATATATATATATATATATATATATATATGTATATATATATATATATATATATATATATATTTTGAAACAATGGGTACTTGTGGCGAACTCGCCTCCACTGAGGCTCGAACTCCCGACCACTTGGGCCGCATGCATCTCTCTTAACCACTAGGCTAGAGATCATATATATATATATATATATATATATATATATATATATATATATATATATATATATATATATATATATATATATATATAGGGAGCGGATCAAAAGCCCCCTTAGAAAGCCCCCCAAAAACCCCCCTCACTCTAATTCGTAATATTAATGTTAATATTAATGTTAATGTTAATATTAATGTTAATATTAATTTTAATGTTAATATTAAATTTTTTTTAAATTTTTTTTTATATTAATGTTAATGATATTGTTAATATTAATGTTAATGTTAATATTAATGTTAATATTAATTTTAATGTTAAGTTTAATGTTAATTTTAGTATTTAATGTTAATATTAACATTAATATTAACATTAACATTAATATTAACATTAATATTAACATTAAATTACGGATTAGAGTGAGGGGGGTTTTTTGGGGGCTTTCTAAGGGGGGCTTTTGATCCGCTTCCCCATATATATATATATATATATATAAAAGTCGGATTTCGGATTTTTGGGAGGCTTTCTAAGGGGGACTTTTGATGTTAATATTAACATTAACATTAATATTAACATTAATATATATATATATAAGGGGAACTTTTGATCCGCTCCCTGTATATATATATATATATATATATATATATATATATATATATATATATATATATATATATATATATATATATATATATATATATAAGTCGGATTTCGGGTTCTTCGGGTAACCCACACATTAACCTGAATCCAACCCGATTTTGATCGGGTTCAAATATTTTAACCCAAATCCGAGCCCGAATCCGAGTATCTTCAATCCCAACCCAACCCATTAACGGGTTTACTCGACCGGACTCGGGTTTAGCCTGCCCGAGTTGCACCCCCATGTTGGCATGCACTAGTCAAGGTGGCATGACCGGAGTCAAGGACAAAGAAATATGGAGCTGTTCCTAACGGCAGAACCGACAGCATCAAGGTGAGTTGTAATATGTGACAAGTACATATATGCACTGACAGGAACAAGAACATGGCTATTGACAATTCTAGTGAAATAAATATAATTAGTTTTCTTAGAATATTCAGTTACTGTGAATGCATGACCCTTATAATAATTCAAACTAATTGTTTTGTTTTCCCCTTACATAATCCATCGATCACAGGCTGTTCAAAAGGCATGGAGCATGGCTTGTTCAGCCCAAGGAAATCAACAAATTTTGATCCCTCGGGGGAATTACTTGGTTGGCCCCTTAGCATTCAAGGGACCAAGCAAAGGGCTAGTTACATTTCAGCTGAATGGAAACCTTCTAGCTCAAGAGAACCACAGGCTATATCGGAGAAATTGGATCGATTTTTGATACATCACTGGGCTGACAATCACCAGAAAAGGAAAGATCGACGGTCAAGGAGCTAAGGCTTGGCCTCACAACCAATGTCCCAAGAATTGGAACTGCAAGACCCTCCCAATTGTAAGTTCGTTAATCTGATAATTTACTACTCTCTAACTACTGATCACAATATTACTGTGAACATGCAAAGTTTGAATGACTGGTGACTAACTCTCCATTTGTTATTAATCTTTCTCTCCCTTCCCTAGAATTTCGTCTTCAGCAATGTAAAAAATGCAATGTAAAAAATGCAACAGTTAGCGGGATCTCCTTCATCAACAGCAAATTCTTCCACATGCAAATCTATGCATCCCACAACATTGACATCAACAATATTAGAATCGAAGCCCCCGACGAGAGCCCCAACACCGACGGAATTCACGTTGCATGGTCGAGCAACATGACCATTTCCAACTCCAACATTGGCACGGGCGATGACTGCGTCTCAGTCGGCGACAAAACAAAAGACCTAACAATTGTTGGGGTATCCTGCGGTCCTGGCCACGGCATTAGCGTTGGCAGCCTGGGCAATAACCCCGGCGAGGGGGACGTTGTTGGCTTCACGGTGAAGAACTGTCACGCTCCAGAACCAGAATACTGGAGAGCGGGGGCAGACACAGCCAGCTACGTATATAGAAGTGTAATCCACCTCGATATATGGTCACGGCTGTCTAGATGTATGAGGGTTTATCTACAAGCCATCAGTCTCTTATGGTCAAGAATAAGCCTAGTGTCTCAATCTCAAGCAAGTAATAATAGTTACAAGATGTTAGACCATCAGATATTCAATAGTAAGGCGTCTCATACATTTCATATACAGATGATAATGAAGCTATTCGTACAAAATGCGAGGACTAGCAAGAGTTTCAGTTATACATGATCAACCCTAGGATTTGTCAATCATGTTACAGCTCTTAGGCAGACAAGAAATATAAGTATTCAACACGAGCTAACACTTGCTCGGCGGCTAAACGTCTCAAAAGAATAATCTTACAATTAGAGTGGGAGAGCAAAATAAACCCACTCGTTGCCAGGGTTTCTTCTAGTGTTCACCATCTGGCTGGAAGACTGAAAGATCCTCGGAAGCTACTCCGAAATCTGGCCATACAAAACCAGATAGGTCAGACCCCAGAAATAGCAAGTGTCACAAGGGAGACTTCACTTAAGAATTAAAACTAGCATATTAGCACATGATACATAAAGGATAACAAAAAAACATGAGTTAGAGAAAACAAGGTGATAAACGATAAGATAACTAAAGGACTATTCCGGTAACCAAGTTACAATCCGTAAACCAAACAAGGACCGGAGTTGTAACCCTTCACCTGAACAGAACTTAGTTTCTAACCAATTATCGAACAAGTAAAGCATAACGGTAACGGACTGAAGAAACCATGTACTGACCTTGTCTAGGCAAGACAAGACTAGACTCCATCCATCAATCACGGCCAAACAATGAGTACGACTTAATACTTTAACTAACTAGGGTTATCACAAGCCTAGTTACTAACAAGATGCATTGAGATATTCCAACAGCCACAAGCCCTGCAGACTATCCAGTTATCCTTCCGCATGTTGAGAGTTGTATTAGGTGGATACATCGCCCAGGAGACAAATATATCCCATGGTGACTTGGGGGTGCAACACATGACAGTATGCTGGAAATGTGCCCTGCTCGACGGCAGGCTACAAGTCCAATTAAAGCACCCAGATAACGGGATTGCCTGTAACTGGAAAATCTCTTTATGAACTACTTGATCAATCTAGTCATTATCCTAGTCAGATTCAGTATGAATTCCTGATCGTGGTAACCAGGAATCCATGTCCTAGACATGATACAAGACGAGACATATAGCTTACACAAGCACAAACACCCACGGTGTCAAGACAAGAGTTACTTAGCAAGTCAAGATAGTCGTTGTAACAGCATATCAAGATTATCATGTTAGGTTACTTATCAAGATTACTTGTCAAGAGTGCGCCACGTCGGACTACTATCAAGATTACTTATCATGTCAAGTTTACCTGTCAAGAGTGCACCACGACGGTCACTATTTAAGAGTTATCATGCAAAGCCATATTTCTACGTCGTGTTCATATAAGTGCACTACGGCGGGCCACTATCAAGGAGTTATTAGAGAGTGTACGTGCCATACAAAGATCGTGTTTAAAACTCAGAGTATATGTGCAATCATGGAAAATAATATTATAGGACTAGTCAAGTAAGGAGTACAAGCAAGTCACAACCCACCCTAAGGACCAAGGGGACAAGCATGGATAAATGTAACAAGAATTATCATGGCAAGAAATGGCACAAGGGTTCAAAAGGGGTGCCAGGTACAACATGCGCCAGGACAGCATGCGCCAGGGACAGCATGCGCCAGGACATCATGCGCTAGGGACAGCATGCACCAGGACAGCATGCGCCTGGACAACATGCGGCAGGACAGCATGCCTGGTGCTGGGGCTGGTCCCCTAACCGATGGACTAGTTAGGTTCAACAATGATGAACTGGCTCTATTCGGACATGACCCTATCTTGTGGTCCGGTGCCCCACAAGCCAGGCACAATCCCTGTGCTCTGCGATATTCTGATACTACATGCCCTGGCTTCTCATAATGTGTAACTCCCTAAACTAAAATTTTTTGATTTTCAAGAATTTTTGATGAAACAACATTGTTTTCTAAATAAAACTATTCATTATGCTTTAAATTATTCATTTTATTAAATGAGCTTGATTATTATTATTATTTTTGTACTAAATGTTACTATTAAGCTTGATTAATAGTAAAATTGATCATAGTTGCAAAGTGGTTTCTATTAGTTAACTTCTAAATGGATTCTATTTGACAAATATATTTTCGTAATTAATTATTATTTAGTAATTAAGAAGTATAACTGTCTTTAGTTGACAGTTAGCAGTGAGAAGATTTATTAACTAAATTTTTATAAATTAATTATTTTCCTGTTCCTGATTTCTGTTCTTAATAACTGATTTGATTTTTATTATTTTAAAATATGTTTGGAAGGAATATTTGAAATTTGGAATTTGGATCAGTAAATTTGAAATTTGAAATTCTGTTATTCTGTTACTATTTCTAATTCCTGCCCCCAGATCTATTTTATATTACCAAACTGCCATTTTATATACACCCCCAGATCTAGTATTAATTACATCTATGCCACTGTATATTCTATTATAAATACAATAATATTTTAATATTATTTCACACATTCCAAGACTGACACTGTCAGTCATTCTCTCTCTCTCTCCACTGTACAATCTCTCTCTCTCTCTGTTCTCTTTCTCCTCTGCCCCGGCCATCCTCAGCCGAGCTCCACCGCCGTCGTCGCCGGAGTCTAGATCGTCGCCGCCACTAGAACTGTCAAAACGGGCCAGGCCCGTTGGGCCGGCCCGCCCCGCCAATAGAAAAGGTGGGTTGGGCTATACAATTAGAGGCCTGTTTCGCAGCGGGCCTTGGTGGGTTGGCCCGTGCGGGCCGCGGGCTTAGGCGGGGCGGGCTTGGGCGGGGCGGGCTAGCCCGCAGGCTTCTTCCGTTGTGTATAAATAATAAATGTGTAATAACTTAATACTTAATACTTATATTATATGATAAATATTGATATATCAACACAACTACACAAGCCAGTGAAGCGGCTGAAGCCACTAGGCCCACTACTATTATTTGTTTTCACTTTTCACTCTTCAGTATTTCTATTTTCTATTCTAAAGTAACCAGCCGGCCCTAGGCCCCTCCCTAACCCTAGTCTCCTCTCTCCTGATCCTGAAGTCTCCGGAGCAACGCAGCGTCGGCGAGCATCCCGACTCACGCCGTCATGCCGCGCGCCTGAGTCTCCTCTCTCCTGAGTCCCGAGTCCCCGACTCACGCGCCTCCCGCGTCATTGCGTCAACGACTCCCGACCTCTTCTCCCGTCCCGACTCCGAGGTCTCCGATCGAGCATCCCGACTCCCCGACTCCCGACTCCCGACCCCGAAGGCCGAAACCGAAAGGTCCTCTCTCTCTCTCTCTCTCTCCCCGAAAAATTATAGAAAAGTGAGATAGAATTTTGGGAATTTTATTATTTATTGCTGCAAATTAATATGTTAATTTTGTTAATTTTAAAAAAGTTATTTATCATTTCCAATTGTCTATTTGTCTGTATTGGGAATCTGGGATGGAATATTGGGAATTTTATTGCAGGCTATACCAATACTATATTTCTTTATATTATTGCAGATTTGAAAAACAAATGGAGTCTACTACTTTGAACGAAAGTATTAATTTAGAAAATATTGAAGAAGAAACTAAGTGTGATGACAACATTGACAAGGGGAAGCCTAGGGAAACATCTGATGTTTGGAATTATTTTACGAAGAAAATGAATGGTAAAAATGCTATTTGTGAATGCAAGGGATGTTAAAAAATTTATAAAAGTGGAGGCAAAAAATATGGAACATCTACATTAAGGCGTCACATGGAAAATTGCAAAATGTTGAAGTATCATGATGTAGGACAAATGTTTGTTGATCAAGATGGGAAGTTAAAGTCTAAAAAGGTTAATCCAAAAATTGCACGTGAGTTACTAGCAGCTGCAGTTATTAAACATGATTTGCCTTTTTCCTTTGTTGAATATGAAGGTGTTAGAACTTGGCAAAAGTATGTTAGTCCCATGCTTCCTTCTATTTCCAGAAATACGCTTGTTTTTGATATAAACAAGTTATATTCGAAGGGGAAAGCCAAACTTAAGCAAGTTTTGTCTAATCTTCCTCATAGAGTGTGTTTAACTTTAGATTTGTGGACTGCTTGCACAAGTGAGGGTTATATTGTCTTGACAGCTCATTTTGTGGATGAAAATTAGAACTTGAATTGCAAAATACTTAACTTTGAACATATGCCTCCTCCACACTCGGGGTTGAATTGGCTGCAACACTATTCAAATTTTTGAAGGAATGGGGGATTGAGAAGAAGGCTTTTTCTTTGACCTTGGATAATGCATCTAGCAATGATTCTCTGCAAAATATTTTAAGAAATCAACTCTCTTTACATGATAGTTTGTTGAGTGATGGTGAATTTTTTCATGTTCGTTGTTCGGCCCATATATTAAATCTCATTGTTCAAGATGGTTTGAAATTGTGTTCTGATGCTCTGCTGAAGATTAGAGAATCTGTGAAGTATGTGAAAGGTTCAGAAAGTAGGATGAAAAAGTTTGAAGAATGTGTGACGGCAGTTGGTGACATTGACACTAGTGTGGGCTTGAGATTGGATGTTTGTACTCGATGAAATTCAACATATTTGATGTTGGATAGTGCCATTAAGTACAAAAAAGCTTTTGTTTCTCTTCCATTAAATGATAGGAATTATAAGTGGTGTCCTTCAAATGAAGATTGGAAAATAGGAGAAAAATTATGTGAGTTCCTTGAGCCATTTTATGAGACTACCAACTTGATTTTCGGTTCTTCTTATCCTACATCAAACTTATATTTTTTGCAAGTGTGGAAGATCGAAACTTTGTTAAAAGATAACTTGTTAAATGAAGATGCAAAGATAAGTGGTATGTGTGGAATTATGATTCAGAAGTTCGACAAGTATTGGAGTGAATATAGCATTGTTCTTGCATTTGGGGCCATTCTTGATCCACGAATAAAACTTCAAATGTTGGAGTATTTCTATTCAAGGGTTGAGAGTGATTCTACTAAATGTCAAGAGAAGATGTCACTTGTGAAAAGTAAATTGTACAAGCTTTTTGAGGGTTATGTTAATGGAAGCAACACAAGTTCTTCTTTACAACATTTTTCTTCTTCTCACTTGTTGGCATCAAATCAAAGTGGAAGGACTAAAAGCAAGGGCAAAAGACTCTACGATGTGAGTAATCTTATGTATCTTTTCTTCTTTTTATTTGTTTATATGTCATAGTATATGTATGTATATGACATTAACATATTTAATTAATGTAGGAAATTAAGGCTTATGAAAGCCAATCTATTACAAGTGCTGGAAAGTCTCAATTGGATATATATTTGGAGGAGCCAAAACTTGAGTTCTCATATTTTGAAGATTTGGATGTTTTGGCATATTGGAAGGATAAGAAGAATCGATTTCCCGATCTTGTATTTATGGCATGTGATGTTTTGGCTATCCCAATAACTACAGTTGCATCGGAATCGGCTATTTCTATTGGTGCTCGTGTGCTCACCAAGTACAGAAGTTGCATGGTTCCTGAAAATTTTTATGCTCTTATTTGCACTCGCAATTGGTTGCATGGTTTTGCATCTAGTGGTGGTAAGTAAGATTATTTTATAGGTTTTTAAATTATATCTTAGTTTGTGTTGCATGATTTTGAATTTAATTATTTTTAACTATTTTTATGTATTTTGTATATAGATGATGATGCAGATGCAAGTATGAAGACAACCGAATCGAGTGAGGCTTCCAATGTTATGGAGGATATTGAAGAAGGAAATAAAGATGATTTTGATGATCTAATGGAGTAATGGTTCATGAAATATAACTTGAGATTTTTCTTCTGTAAGTTTAGCCTCTTTTTAAGAACTTTCAGGTTGGAAATATAACTTCAGATTTTGCTTCATGAAATATAACTTGGATTTACAATTGGTTATTTGCAGATTTTGCTTCAGGAAACATAACTTGGTTATTTGCAGATTTTGCTTCTGAAATTGCTTCAGACTTATGTTACCTGGCAAAGATGATATGTGTATTTCTTTTGATGATATGTGGATTTACAATTGGTCATTTTGCAGATTTTGCAATTGCCTGGCAAAGATGATATGTGAATTTGTTCCAAAGATGATATGTGTATTTCTTTTGATGATTTGCTTGTCACCTGGCAATTTTGATCCTGGCAATGAATGACGATCTAGTGAATTCTAGTGAATTCTGAATTCAGACAGAGTTAATACTCTCTTATATATGTTATGAATGAATTGGACATATCAGACAGAGTTAATACTCTCTTAAATGATGATCTTTTGATGAACTTTCAGGTTGGAAATATCAGTCTAGTGAATTCTGAATTCAGACAGAGTTAATACTCTCTTATATATGTTATGAATGAATTGATCCTGGCATTTTTGATGATCTGTGTATTTCTTTTGATGATTTGCTTGTTACTTATGTTATGAATGAATTGATCCTAGCAATTTTGCTTCTGCCAAATGCTAATTTTGTTTATCCCATCATTTTACTTATGAATGAATTTTGCTTCACTGCCAATTTTGCTTCTGCCAACCAAGTTGGAAACTTGGAGTTGGAATGATATATTAGTCCTGACTGATGAAGGCTGGAATGATATTTTACTGCTGACTGATGAAGGCTGGAGTTAAAAGTAAAAAATTCTTGCTGTTGTCATTGATAGAAGAGTAACAAGCAAATCATCAATTGATCCTGGAAGGCTGGAATGATTTGCTTTATCAACTACATGCTTTTCAGCTTCAGGATTATTCAGAATTTCATTTAGGACTATATATTTTTCTTTACAAAATGATATGTGCATGGTACGGACCGCCGGCGGGTTGGCCCGCCTGGCCCGCGGACTGCCGGCGGGTTGGGCTGGGCTGGGATTTTCAGGCCCGTTCAAATGGTGGGTTGGCCCGCCCCGCCCCGCCAAATGGTGGGTTATGGTGGGTTACGGGCCGGCCCGCCCCGTCGGCCCGTCCTGACAGCTCTAGCCGCCACCTCGAAGATCAGCCAGCCTCGACTGCAGTGCTGGATCTCGAAGACAGCACCCATCTTGGAGACCACGCCACCGCCATCAGGCTGAGCTGACCTTGGCTGCAGCGTCGACGCTTCGATTTTTGCGCTGCTTCCTCGAGCAGTACACAGTCCTTCGCGACCTGAGGAGTCGTCTCGAGAGGAGCGCCGCCCTTCGAGTAGTCGCCGTCGCCGTCGAGATCCAGCAGCACCAGGAGCCAGCCAAATCAGACCGACGAGCCAAGCCAAAGTCCGCCGACGACGACTGCGCCCAGACTCGCCGTCGGTCAGCAGTGCTTCGCCAGACCGAGGAGTCGCATCGAAGGCACCCCTCGCGCGCTGAGCCACCGTCGTCCTCAGAGTCTCGCCGTCGGAGCCGTATCTCGTCGCCGCCGTGGATCGACGTCCCCATCACGACCGAGGGTGAGCCTTCGACTTGATCTTCTCGAACCCCCCTTCTTGTTCTTCATAGTTCTGCTTGTGTGTCTAGATCTAGGGTTTCTGTGAGGAGAAGAAGACCTAGAATTAGGGTTTTGGGACATTGATTTGGGGATGTAGGGTTTGTGAGGGTTTGGAAGAAGAAGAGTGAAGGTGGAGAACAAATTAGGGTTAGGGTTCTGAGTTCGGAGGAGGAAGAGGAAGTCAAGATCGGATTAGGGTTTCGGGATGGGGCTAGTTGGCCGGACGAGAGCAATATGAGAAGAAGCTAGGGCTAAGACTAGAAGGGATGAAGAGAATAGGGTTCGGGTTTATGGCTGGAGGAAGAGGACGAAGTGGAATAGGGTTACTCGCCGGAGAAGAAGAAGGAGTTGGGGATTAGGGTTTCGGGACGGGTTGAAGAGGAGGAAGGAGACGAAGCAGTGGCTGGGTTCTGATCGGCTGAAGGAAAATAAGCAGGAGAGAGAAAGAGAATGGGATTATATTTGAGGTTGTGGGCCGGGTTTTTGGGCCACAGAGTCGGGCTTAGGGAATTGGTTACAAATTAAGGTTTTAATTGTTAAACTAACAGTGAGCAGAAGGCTGGGCCAATTAAAGTCAGGCCAGCAGCAGTAATGGTGATTATCTGGGTTGAGTTTTAAGTTTTATTTGTAAATTTAAATTGGTGGAGAATAGGTTCGTTTATTAGCAGTAGATTTAAATTTGGGCCGGGTTTTGGGTAGTAAGTGTCACGCTCCGCTCCAGCAGGAGCGATCGTCCTCGCTAAGGCGTGATGCCACACGGGCCTAGGTTGCGCCCGTACAAGGCTAAGTCCAGAAACGGCCGATTTGAGCTAGGCCACAGAGTCGCACAGAGTGTCCCCATTTGCAGCGGAAAGTAAATGAACACAAATTGAAGTGAATTCAACTCTTTATTGATATTCAAGAAGTTTACAAGCGGCGCTAGGCCGAGTTTACAAGTCTCTCAAGCTCTCTCTCTCTGAAACATAAAAGGCGTGCCAAGTGGCTTACAAGATAGAATGATTCATGGCGATGTTCCGATACATTATGTCCTGTATATGGTGCTCCAGCTCCTTGTAATGCTCCAAGGCTCCAGAGATAGCTCCGCGCCTTAGCACGTTCGAGGAAAGCTCCGCACTCGCCGACGTTTCCTGCTTCCTGTAAGCAGACTGTGGGGTTATCAGTACATTGTTATGCACTGGTGGGGAGGCTAGCTCGCCCACAATGCTATCATTACCAAACACGTTCTATTTACTTTTGTGCACCGTCTATCATTCATTGTCTTTCTAATCTTGCCTTATGATCAGTTTCATGGCATATTTCATAGCCTATCTGGTGTTGCCGAATACAAGTGTCGCATGGAAATACATGCATGACTTACCCATACTTACCGTCCGGCCTTCCCTGTCCAAAGTAAACCAAGTTAGTCAACAATTCATATGAAACAGCTTAATGTAGTTCGCGTAACATTCAACGTTCAAGGGCATGTCCCTGCCTTAGGTTCTAGCGCGTCGTAGGCGTGTTTTCTAACTCGTTTGCTCGAAGTACTCTCGATCATTTTGTGTGTTATATTCAAGCCTATTCAGAAGGTGCTTTGTTCAGTTAACTTAGACTACTTTGATTTCAATGTAAGGACTTGCACGTGGATTGCCACCAGCAAAGCCCACTTAAATCTATATGCACCGGTCGCTGGTATGTCAGCCATTTTGGACATTTTTCCCTGTGGTATTCTCATCTATCAAGCATGATGGCTGGTACACCTTGATAGACTATTGAATAACCAGCCCTACGTTTGGTTATGTGCCCAAGCCCACACACCTGTCCGCCCGTAGGCCATGATTCCGTCTAGGCCGGCCACGAAATCGTCGTTCGCTGCCCTTGGAATCCCTTTTCACTCGTGCACGAGCCGTCCACGACCATTTCGTATTTTATTGTCATTTTAACTTAACGACTGTCTCTGAGCCGTAGGCTAACCCTTAGCCATAATGCGTTATCGACTAGGTTGGCGTTCGTGCAGCGCGGGTAGCGAGCCCCGTTGCACGTGCCCGTCACACCTGTCGCTAACCATTCCTTTCCTTCTTATCTTTAATTCATTCTTTCTTTCTTTCACTTGTTTGTTCGTTCATTGATTCATTCACGTATTCATTCTTTCATTCGTTGGCTCATTCATTCACTTATCCATTCATTCTTTCATTCACATATTATGCAACTCCCCGTGCAGGAGTCGCCTTGGCGACCCATCGGTTCTATAATCTTTCAATGTTGCTATAGTCTACTTGGAACGACTATGTTGATAGTCTTCCCGTTTCATTGTTGTAATCCATTCATTGTTTCATTGTTGAACGCGTAAGGGACTTGAACGTAAGCTTGTGCCGTAGCACGAGCATGGAGCGCGGTGCTAGAGTTCTCATATTTTCTATGTTTCTTTCCATATTTTATACAAGCATGCAAGGTGGGATTAATCCCTTAGCTAGGTGCGTTGAGTCATTTATTAATATGCACGATGTTGTCGCCTAGCGATTCTCGTGATAGTGTCTGCATTGTTAAGTGTCTAGGCTAAGCAAAGACGGATTCATCAGAGCCACCCACCTTAGCGATGTTTGCATCGGCCGAGCGATACTCCGAGCGCGCCTTTGAAAGTCTAAGTCTGGATTCATCTTCGGCGGGCCAATGTAAGCCTTGCATCGATTCTTCATCTGTCGATGCCAATTCTTCGGGTCGACGGCTCGTTTGAGTCGTTGCACTTGCCGTTTGAATCGGCGTTCCACTAGGACGGAGCGGGTCATTACATAATACACTACTCAAAACAAGTCTCATCCTCGAGACTTCCTGAGTGCGGGTCATCCTACCGTTCCTTTACTCATCACCGTGTGCATACCTTAGATAATTCCTATCGAATGGCTTTACCGTTCAATGGCATCGAACTATACTCGATACCTTTCCAAGTTCCGTGTCGCATACGTTTGGTCGATTTTATTGAATGGCTTTTCATTCATTTCAGAGTTGATGGTGCTTATTCAATTGTCGTGTTTCTTCGACTGGTTGCTATTTCGACGTATTATGGGATTGAAACGATCGCACGGGGTACGTTGTAATTCGTCAAATACGAGAGTCGTAGGTTGAGGTTAACTCACTCATTCGTTCATGCGCATCGCAACACCCACTTGCAGCTGCATTCAAGTTCATCATATCGCTGAGTTTGGATCGTGCACATATTCAAGGCATCCCCCAAATACGTACATTTCAACCAAGCTTAGCGATTAGCGAAGTCGGATAAGCTACTCGTGATAGTTTTGATTTGCCGATCGTTTTGCTAACTTCGATTTAAAATCGAACTTGTGTGCATCTCACTATCGTTTATCTCGGTCATCGAGATGATTCGATTCGTTTCTCAAGCGTTCTTGTCTACGAAATCAATACGATTTCTTCTTAGCAGAGTCGACCAAGTTTAAGCAATTTCGTCCGATTCAAGATCAAGTATTGCAATATCATCGAGTACGTCTTCCAATCAATGATTCAATTCGTTATCCCAACTTTACTTACGCATCATCCATTCCTATCTTTTCCTTCGTTTGGGGCCAATCTCGCCGTCGTTCACGCACACTCCCAGTTCCCCGTCCTACTCTAATTCTTATTGCCTAAGTCTATCGTCCGTCCAGACGATACTGTAAATACCATCGCACAGGTTCAATCACTCGGCATAGGGTCGTCCGCCTATCCGCTAGGTCAGCTCACAAGGTCATAGTTACACGTCAAGTCCATTGCTCATCGTGCAAGGTCGTTGCACGACGCTCGCCCCAAATCCTATGGTCAAACCATTTGTTCGCTTGTACGGGAGTTTCTATCCAAGTTTGTTTCACTCAAATTTCTAAACATCAAGCAGTGTTCCTCCTATTCGTATCAACACATTCTTCGCTCCATGTTCGAGCTCGTTAGGAAGGTCATCCTATAATAGGTTATCCTCAACCAAATCCTCGATATGTTAATATCGTGCGTCCGCACTAGCAATTATCGTAGTCTATCTCTTCAAGTATGTTTTGATATAGTTCACCTATCCAATTCATGTAGTCGATCACAAGGTCGTCTAGCCTTACAATATGTCGCACCCCGATCTCACGCAAGTCTGATTATCCACGACGGACATGAATCACCATGTCAACATTCCCACAGAATAATCGTCCTCATCGGGACGTAACTCTTGCGTTGCGTCTAGACTTACTCATTTTCGATACGCGGATTGGGTCTACTCAATCCTCAAGTTTTCTTATTCTTCAATCGCAAGTCCTAACAATCCTCGAATTCACCTTCACTTCAAACCACAAGTCGAAGCAATCAAAATTGCCATGTCATGATATTTTGAGTTCGACCATTCCCGCTGGACATAAATCACCATGCCAACGCTCACGCGGAACGATCGTCCCAAATCCGACGTGACGCATGTGCGAGGCTGTTGTTGCGCTCGCTCAAGATAAGATCGTTGTCGTTGTGGTTATCACCGAACAATCAAGTCACTTCTTTCTTCATTCCAAACATTCATTTCTATTCAAATTCTCCAACATATCATCCTTTGAAATAATAACTTCTAACATGATCATCATTCATCGAATCAGAGTACCCCCGAGTTATCGTACATCGATCTTTGATACACCTCAATAACATCGATGATGTACATAACCTGACGATCTTCCTTTTGCAACGAATTCCAAGTTGTGCAACTTAATTTCCTCAATTCATATTGTCGCGTGCTAACTCTTCATCGAGCAACATCAATTTCAATTCCTTAGTCATTCTCGTATCTTCAAATCAACGTTTCCTACGCACGCTATCTTTCGATCGTGCTAACTTCGGTTTCGTTTGAGTATTTCGTCTTAACTCAAGTTTCAATCCATTCAACTAAATTTCAAATTGCATGCACGGTCCACTACGTTTCCTCGACCAAGACCTCCATTCGTTTTATCGTTCCGACTCTCTATTCGATCGTTTCGTAATTCGTGCTACGCATTCTTAATTCGTTCGAACGATATCTCGTTTGAGACTATCGAAGTCAAAACCAACTAAGCGTTACTCGTTCCAAGGCTTTGCGCGATATCATCGCTCGTCGACATACTCGTTCTATCCGCAAATCCTTTAGTCTCGCTCGAATAATTTCTATAACGTCCATACACCACTCAGGGTTCGAGCCATTCGACTAGTCATCGACACTCGTTCTTTTCCTTCTTCGAAGCTATCACATACACCACTCGGGGTCAAGTCATTCTACAAATCCTCAAATGATCATTCGATTCCCTTTTGATGTGTTCAATCGTGCGTTCGTCCATTCCTCAAGGTCTAAGAACCATCTCTCTTGCTCGCTTTAGCGTCGGTCAAGTAGCGTCTCTATCAACATACGTTCTAAGTCTTCCTTATTCTCGTCCAAGCGATAGTTAATCTCGCTCGCAACTCGTTTGCACCATAAGGTCTAGGTACGCGATACTCGGCACAACTTAGCCAAAAGGCTGCGTGCATAACCATCCCGTTCGAACTATACTTCGGTTTCGCATACACGTTCGCTACTTTCAGCGTAAGGTTATTCAAGTACGCACTACATTTGCTAACTTTTAGCATGCGTTTCTTCCAACTCGAGTCCGTCGTAGTTTGGCACAAAGGCCTTCGCCTATCGATCCCTTCAACCGAGTACTTGTACGAGCTTTTGAAAATATTAGACTTATTGTATGGAACATCCCAAGGCACAACGAGAGAGAGCGTACACTTCTTTTGTTCCAAAACTGAGCTTTTAAAACTGAGAGAATCGAAATAAAGTCCAAAGTCATAAAGCCGTGCTCTGATACCAATCTGTCATGCCTCGCTCCTACAGGAGCGATCGTCCTCGCTAAGGTGTGATGCCGTACGGGCCTAGGTTGCGCCCGTGCAAGGCTAAGTCCAGAAACGGCCGATTTGAGCTAGCTAGGCCACAGAGTCGCACAGAGTGTCCCTATTTGTAGCAAAAAGTAAATGAACACAAATTGAAGTGAATTCAACTCTTTATTGATATTCAAGAAGTTTACAAGCGACACTAGGTCGAGTTTACAAGTCTCTCAAGCTCTCTCTCTCTGAAACATAAAAGACGTGCCAAGTGGCTTACAAGATGGAAAGATTCATGGCGATGTTCCGATACATTATGTCCTGTATATGGTGCTCCAGCTCCTTGCAACGCTCCAAGGCTCCAGAGATAGCTCCGCGCCTTAGCACGTTCGAGGAAAGCTACGCACCCGCCGACGTTTCCTGCTTCCTGTAAGCAGACTGTGGGGTTATCAGTACATTGTTATGCACTGGTGGGGAGGCTAGCTCGCCCACAATGCTATCATTACCAAACACGTTCTATTTACTTTTGTGCACCGTCTATCATTCATTGTCTTTCTAATCTTGCCTTAGGATCAGTTTCATGGCATATTTCATAGCCTATCTCGTATTGCCGAATACAAGTGTCGCATGGAAATACATGCATGACTTACCCATACTTACCGTCCGGCCTTCCCTGTCCAAAGTAAACCAAGTTAGTCAACAATTCATATGAAACAACTTAATGTAGTTTGCGTAACATTCAGCGTTCAAGGGCGTGTCCCTACCTTAGGTTCTAGCGCGTCGTAGGCGTGTTTTCTAACTCGTTTGCTCGAAGTACTCTCGATCATTTTGTGTGTTATATTCAAGCCTATTCAGAAGGTGCTTTGTTCAGTTAACTTAGACTACTTTGATTTCAATGCAAGGACTTGCATGTGGATTGCCACCAGCAAAGCCCACTTAAATCTATATGCACTGGTCGCTGGCTTGTCAGCTATTTTGGACATTTTCCTCTGTGGCATTCTCATCTATCAAGCGTGATGGCTGGTACACCTTGATAGACTATTGAATAACCGGCCCTACGTTTGGTTATGTGCCCAAGCCCGCACACCTGTCCGCCCGTAGGCCATGATTCCGCCTAGGCCGGCCACGAAATCGTCGTTCGCTGCCCTTGGAATCCCTTTTCACTCGTGCACGAGCCGTCCACGACCATTTCGTATTTTATTGTCATTTTAACTTAAGGACTGTCTCCGAGCCATAGGCTAACCCTTAGCCATAATGCGTTATCAACTAGGTTGGCGTCCGTACAGCACGGGTAGCGATCCCCGTTGCACGTGCCCGTCACACCTGTCGCTAACCATTCCTTTCCTTCTTATCTTTTATTCATTCTTTCTTTCTTTCACTTGTTTGTTCGTTCATTGATTCATTCACGTATTCATTCTTTCATTCGTTGGCTCATTCATTCACTTATCCATTCATTCTTTCATTCACATATTATGCAACTTCCCGTGCGGGAGTCGCCTTGGCGACCCATCGGTCCCATAATCTTTCAATGTTGCTATAGTCTACTTGGAACGACTATGTTGATAGTTTTCCCGTTTCATTGTTGTAATCCATTCATTGTTTCATTGTTGAATGCGTAAGGGACTTGAACGTAAGCTTGTGCCATAGCACGAGCATGGAGCGCGGTACTAGAGTTCTCATATTTTCCATGTTTCTTTCCATATTCTATACAAGCATGCAAGGTGGGATTAATCCCTTAGCTAGGTGCGTTGAGTCATTTATTAATATGCACGATGTTGTCGCCTAGCGATTTTCGTGATAGTGTCCGCATTGTTAAGTGTCTAGGCTAAGCAAAGACGGGTTCATCGGAGCCACCCACCTTAGCGATGTTCGCATCGGCCGAGCGATACTCCGAGCGTGCCTTTGAAAGTCTAAGTCTGGATTCATCTTCGACGGGCCAATGTAAGTCTTGCATCGATTCTTCATCTGTCGATGCTAATTCTTCGGGTCGACGGCTCGTTTGAGTCGTTGCACTTGCCGTTTGAATCGGCGTTCCGCTAGGGCGGAGCGGGTCATTACATAATACACCACTCAAAACAAGTCTCGTCCTCGAGACTTCCTGATTGCGGGTCATCCTACCGTTCCTTTACTCATCACCGTGTGTATACCTTAGACAATTCCTATCGAATGGCTTTACCGTTCGATGGCATCGAACTATACTCGATACCTTTCCAAGTTCCGTGTCGCATACGTTTGGTCGGTTTTATTGAATGGCTTTTCATTCATTTCAGAGTTGATGGTGCTTATTCAATTGTCGTGTTTCTTCGACTGGTTGCTATTTTGACGTATCATGGGATTGAAACGGTCGTACGGGGTGTGTTGTAATTCATCAAATACGAGAGTCGTAGGTTGAGGTTAACTCACTCATTCGTTCATGCGCATCGCAACACCCACTTGCAGCTGCATTCGAGTTTATCATATTGCTGAGTTTGGATCGTGTACATATTCAAGGCGTCCCCCGAATACGTATATTTCAACCAAGCTTAGCGATTAGCGAAGTCGGATAAGCTACTCGTGATAGTTTTGATTTGTCGATCGTTTTGCTAACTTCGATTTAAAACCGAACTTGTGTGCATCTCACTATCGTTTATCTCGGTCATCGAGATGATTCGATTCGTTTCTCAAGCGTTCTTGTCTACGAAATCAATACGATTTCTTCTTAGCAGAGTCGACCAAGTTTAAGCAATTTTCGTCCGATTCAAGATCAAGTATTGCAATATCATCGAGTACGTCTTCCAATCAATGATTCAATTCGTTATCCCAACTTTACTTATGCATCATCCATTCCTATCTTTTCCTTCATTTGGGGCCAATCACGCCGTCGTTCATGCACACTCCCAGTTCTCCGTCCTACTCTAAGTCTTATTGCCCATGTCTATCGTCTGTCCAGACGATACTGTAAATGCCATCGCACAGGTTCAATCACTCGGCATAGGGTCGTCCGTCTATCCGCTAGGTCAGCTCACAAGGTCATAGTTACACGTCAAGTCTATTGCTCATCGTGCAAGGTCGTTGTACGACGCTCGCCCCAAATCCTATGGTCAAACCATTTGTTCGCTTGTACGGGAGTTTCTACCCAAGTTTGTTTCACTCAAATTTCTAAACATCAAGCAGTGTTCCTCCTATTCGCATCAACACATTCTCCGCTCCATGTCCGAGCTCGTTAGGAAGGTCATCCTATGATAGGTTATCATCAACACATTCTCCGCTCCATGTCCTTTGATTGCAAATTTCAATACAAACAGAACAATGTTATAATATAGGACTTAGACGTAGTCCTAGGAGTACACTTTTGTTTATCTGGGTCACTTGTGTCGATGGAGTGAGTGGTAATGCGTTGACTCCGTTGATGATCTGACGACGGTTATCGGTTCTCTGAAGACTTGGATTGCTCTGGATGCTGGTGCTTGCTGAGAGGAGGAAGACGTTGAGTGTCTGTATCTGCCTCTCTGGTGGTTGTGTGTTCTGTCCGTGTGTAGGTAGGTGTGTGTGTGGAAGAAGGAAATGATCCCTCTATTTATAGCTTTGCAGGCTGGCTGCTCATGCGCACATTTAGGATGCGCCTGTACGCGGGGACGCCACGTGTTGATCGCTGATGGAGGTGCATGAACGATGCGCCCTGATCGAGGGGTTGATTTCTTTATACTGCTGTTGTGGACCGGCACGTAGCAGAAGAGAAGATCTTTCTGTTGTTAAGATCTTGGGTGAGTCGAGTCAAAGGACACGTGTCATCGACCCATGGCTCGGAGATCTCTGATTTGGTGGGGAATGATCTGGTAGAATACGCCTAGGATTTGGCACATGAGGAGGCTTTGGCTCGTAACCTTTAGGAGTCACAAACCATTCGGGGCACATGGCTTTTGAGGTGCATGTGAGGCTTCAGAAGTGACTTAACTCCTGTCTTTCGGGATCAGAGAGCAGTCTGAGGCGCATGGCTTTTGAGGGGCATACAGAGCTTAAATGGTGACTTTCCTTCTGTCTTTAGGGATCAGTGAAA
The DNA here is from genome assembly GCA_029216955.1 of Iris pallida. Lineage (NCBI taxonomy): Eukaryota > Viridiplantae > Streptophyta > Magnoliopsida > Asparagales > Iridaceae > Iris > Iris pallida. Next base: position 11,021,556 of record JANAVB010022598.1, read on the forward strand.
AGTCTGAGACGCATGGCTTTTGAGGCGCATACAAATTTGGGCACATGGCTGCAGAGGTGCATGCAAGCAGTTGGGTGGCCACGTGGCAGTAGCCGTCGGAGGAAAGTAATGATGATGCTGACGTCGCCGATGCTTCGTCTTCTGAACTGTTCAGACTTCGGGAGGCGTGCTGCCAACTCTGTCAGTTCAGTATTTAATGTTTATGACATTCGATGGACAGCTGAGTGGGCACGTCGGTTGGCGTTCCACTAGGCTTATAGGGACGCATGGGGGGCGCATCCCTGTGATGTGCTTGGTACTGAAGGGCACATCTGTGTGATGCGCTTGATGTTAAAGGGCACGTCTGTGTGATGCACGGTCTGGCCGGCGCATCTGCTTTGTGACACGTCTTTAATGGTGCGACTGTTACGATCTTCGAGTACTTTAAATAGCTGTCTTGACTTAGCTGAATTCGAAGCGTCCGGTTCATCCATTTAATGCAAATTCATTGCACGGAATTCGGAGAGCCATCCACTTGGCGCATGGGTTTGATTTGCACGACCTATAAATAGTGGCATGGAGAGAGTTTGTTTCTCGTTCTCTCACGTCCTTTCGACATGAATTCGTTTACTCGGATGCATTCTGTTGATGAGATGCTTCCGAGGGTGAAGATGCGACGCAATATCTTCATTGATACACTTGAAGTGACTGTTACATCCAAAAGTCGGAGTCGAGGGCTTCCGAGGCAGACGGAAGGTGCCTGTTGCATCCAAAGATAGGGATGCTTGGGCCCCGTCTTCGTTATGCAGGAAGAGCCGTAGATCGGAATTACGGTGCTGCGGCTTTGGTGGCTCTTTATTCCTTCAAAAATGGGTGTAGCCCATTCTGGTTGTGTTGAAAGCTGCTCCTTTAGCCGCGGTTTCGATCACGGTCTTCCTTGGCCTTTGGAGGCTCTTTCGAAGCCTCTCCTGGCCACAGGTTGGCTTGTGGTTCTTTTCTCTTCCTCGGCTAGAGGGTTGATTGCCACCCTCGTTCTGCTCAATAAATGCTTCATTAGTCGAAGCATTTCGACGGCGGTAAGCCTGGCTGGAAGAGCGACACATAACTGGGCTGTTGAAGGGATACACATAACTGGGATGCACATAACTGAGCTGCTGAAAAGTATGCGCCCTGCTGAGGGCGCATGGTGGGATGCGCCTGACCGGGGGCGCATGATGATCGCTGCGCCTATTTGAGGGCGCATGATGGCTGCTGGCTGTAGACTTAGGATCTTTACTTTGTAGAAATTCTTCTTTGTACAATCTTTTCTTAGACATGTAATAGACTTTTATATGTAATAAAAAAGTCTTCTTTCCATGCCTATTTTTGCTGTTTGAGAAGTACTTTGTCCAAGCTCTGGCGCATATAGTCTGGCGCATGGACTTTCTGGTTCTGAAATTCCATGCTTCTACAGGACCCCCTTCAAAGTTTTCAAAACTTTTGGATAAGTTTTGGAATACTTTGAATAAGAAGCATGGTGGTAGAGGCGTATGACTGTCGGGGCGCATAGATACTCCGCGCATCAGTGATGGGGCGCATGCTCCGCTCAGTTAATGCAAATGATGACGCCTCGATAACCAAGAAAGATTAATGATGATCTTTTTGGTTTTATTTGCGGTTATCTCTTCACAGAACCCGAGGCGACGGCTGAGGTCATACTTCATCGGTTCACGCGTGCGACCAAGCCTATAAATAGGTGTGAGATGGAGAGAGAGAGAGTTCTTCTTCTCCTTGCCTTTTGCTTTTAGAGTTTTTTTTCACAAAAACCCTAGCTTTCTTCTCTCAAGCAATGGCTCCCAAGACTCCTCGTGGCGGTGCTGGACGAGGCAAAGGAAAAGAACCTGTAGAGGCTGTTGTGACTGATGTTCCCCGTCCACCTGTTGAAGTTCGGCCATCGGTGGTTGGTGAGTTTCATTATCCCGTTCTTGTATTATACATACGCCGAAGCGTATGGACTTTGAGTCTTGATAATGTGCTGATGTTCGCCGACGCACATGGGTTTAAACCCTGAAGATGCGCCGAGGCTCTACTGCTGACGCGCATGGGTTTAAGCCCTGAAGATGCGCCGAAGCTCTACTGCTGACGCGCATGGGTTTAAGCCCTGAAGATGCGTCGAGGCTCTACTGCTGACGCGCATGGGCTTGATGCGCTCTTTGGTGAGAAACGTGGCTTAGATTTTTTGTTTCTTCTGAATCTTTGCCTTCTTTGGTTGAACACCAGTGTCGATGACTGTCCCACTCCTGAACGAGGTGCTTCTGGATGCTGCCCTCTGCCAGATGGGAGTAGATTATGATGAGGAGGTGATAAATCCTGCTCGGACTGCTATCATGCTAGATCAGCCTCCCGAGAGAATGACTCAAATCCGGGAGCAAGCGTACAGGTTCCTCAAACGGATGATGGAGCGTGGTGTTTTGAAGTCTGCCATATCTGATAAAGTGACCTTCTTGAAGCCTGAGTTCCTGTTTGGGGACCGCCTTACCTCTACTGAAGCAAATGTGTTGAAGGTCAAGGAAGACTGGTTCTTTACAGCAAGGGAGTGCACATGACCGTTAAGCAGCTCGAACGCCAATGGCCTCTGACGGCTTTCTGTCATCTTGCTTCCAAGAGGAGGATGTCTTAGGATCTAATCCCATCTCAGGGGGGAGCGGTGGCAGGCATCCTAAAGATCGACTCTACCTCAGATCAAAGGGATACTTTGACCGCCGTGCGGGCTGGGCCTTCTTTGACCTGGCGGACTCTACGCCCTGGAAGCATTTATAGTGATGTTCCCGCCAATACATTTGCCTTTGGCACTTTGACTTTTGCCAATCGCATGCTTTTGATGGAGCGATCGTACCCGAAAGGTGAATTTCGGGTAGAGGGTTGGTGTCATTATGTTGCCAAATGGGACAAGCTGACACTCTGGATGTTGTCACGGTTTCAAACCGAACTCCAAGAGATGGGGCTGACTGCCGCGATCCGTGCTACTCAGGCAGGTGTTGACATCAACCGGCATATGTTCCTCGCGCTCTTGGAGATGTTTGATACCCATACCGGGACTTTCTTCACTCCGGTGGGGGAGCTAGGCCTTGCACTTCATGAAATGCACGAGGTATCAAAGCTCCCTTGGGGATCAGAACCCTATGAGGATCCGACGAACGAGGAGTTCCAAGTCCTGGGGGACAAAACTGAAGAAATGATGGCCGTCTTCAAGGAAGTGGCGAGTCATCATTACTATATGCAGAAGAGGGATAAGAGCGGATCGCAGCCTCATGTGACCGCCTGGAGGGATTACGTCTTCAATCAAGACAAGGAGGATCCCTCTCTATTTACCACTCTACCAGCGCTTTCCCGTAGCGAAGTGCTTTCCGAAATGAGCAGGTTAGGTGAGAAGAATCCCCGGGAGAACGAGGACCAGCAATCGGATGAACGCTCCTACAGCTGTTTCTGGCACCTAACTCATCGGATGTCGTCGAAAGCAGTATTAGCTGTATATCTGATGGTTTGGCTTCGAGATTACGTTTTCTCGGGCGGGTCAGGCTCTGTAGAGAGGGTAACCCGGAACTTAATCCTGCCAGCAGTGAAGTTGGTTTTCGGTCGGCGTTTGGCTCTTCTCCCCGCGATGGTGTGCAACCTGCTACAAGGTTTACGGGAGTTTGCAGGAAACGTGGTCCATGATCGCGGTAGGAATGACAACTTCCCACGTGTCGAACTGCCATTTCACTATCTAATGGGGTGGTTGATTTTACACCATCCAAATGTAATGAGTCCGGGTTTGGAAGAAGACCATAGGACCGGAGATGCATTCCTTCGTCGTTTCTGCCAGAGGAGCTGGTTGCATTCTGGCGTCCCTGTTTGCAGGAAGGTTTTATCCCACCTTTAGGGGTGGGAGATCACTAAAGTAGGACCTATCTTCTCGGGTTTTGAGGCCGATGAGGACTTGATGGATTTGGGCGAAGACGCCACCACTTTGCCTCCATAGGGATTCCGCTGGTTGCAAAGTATTCGGCCATCCCATCTGGTATACCGGAACAGGAATCAGTGCTATCTGGAACCGTATTTACTGAGCCACTTTGCACGACAATTTGGTTATGCGCAGCTGATGTTGGATAATCCCAGTATCACCCTGGGGTATGCTGGAAGTTTTTTGGATGGTGCACGAGCTTGGCATTACTACAATACTGGATGTACCGGAGCCCGCTTTACACTGCCCGTCCAGAATCCGCGGCCGCCCATTCTTTACTCGGCCGCCAAGTTTTACTGTGTTATGGCTGTCGCGCCTCCCGGGTATGATAGGGAGACAAGTCTTGTTACAGGCACCCCGTTAGCGATGACCGGGCATGTATCGGCTAGGGCTCGATCGCACCGTCCGCCAGAGGTGGGTCATCAAGGTGCCCCTGCCGCATCCCCAGGGGGTTAGGCCGAACCTTCGGTTGATCAACCGAAACGACGTGCGGGTACAGAGGTTGGCTCTTCTGTGTCAAAAAGGCAGAAGAAGACATCGTCACCGACTGTGTCGTCGGACTCGGCATCTGCAGAGGTAAGGATGTCCCACATAATCTAGTTTAGGTTCAATATTCCATGTAACCCATGTTTTCTTTTTGCAGGAGCCGCTAAAAAGGAGGCTCCGTACTCCAAAATCTGGTAGGAGCAGTTCAAAGGAGATGGCGGGCTCGTCTGCGCATCCCGCCGATTATGATGTCTCATATGGAGGAGAACTCGGATGATTATGTCAGAAGGGACGCTGAGGATGCAGCAGCTTCCGAGATGATGAAGGCAGCAGCGGGGGCCTTATGTGCCGAGAGCCCAGCAGACACGGGACTTCCTGGTGATGAAGTAGGGTGGAGTTCGTCGTCTTCGGATGACGTTGCTCCAGAGTTGCAAGAGTCTGTTGCGGGGGCAACAGATATGGTTGGAACAGAGGAGAGAGTTGATTCCCCTCCTTGTCATGATGAGAGGAGGTCGGCTGCATCATTGCTGAGCCCTACCCCAGACTCAGCAGCAGAAGCTGAGGTGGCTACCGATCAGGAGGTAGTGACAGATCCTGTCCCTGTAGAGGGATTTGATGAGGAGACTCGTCTGGCGGTCCTGACTTCAGGGACGAGTTAGGAGGCAAGTGTTGATCTCCCCATTCTGCCAGGGGAGGTACTGGCTGCTGATAGGACGTTGGGGGCTGAAGAGGTGGCCACTAACGTCGGTGGTTCTTCCGAGTTTGGGAAGGATAAGGGTGTGATGGAACCCTCTGTTGCTCCTTCCACTTGGGGTATATTTTGATGCCTGTTTCGGCTTCTTCTGTTCCTGTGGCTCCTCGGGCTAGTAGTCAAGCCCCTGTTGATGAAGAGCCTGTTGATGTCGAGGTTCCAGTCTCGCAGGTTGAGGTTGGCGGGTCTTCTTTCGGTCCGCTAACTAGAGCAGCTCCTCCGACTCCTGCCATGACGTCGCAGGTGTTGGCGAATGCAGATGAATACGTAAAATTCATCGTCGAGGCAGTGTATAAAATGCTGCAGAGGGGGGTATCGGCAGTGATGGACGCCAACGGGTGCTTTGCGACGACAATAACTCTGGCACTGCCTCATATCAACCTGATCCGACTTCACCAGGGCCACGATCATATGGCCGTCATTCTGGAAGCCACGGTGGCTGAGTTGGACCAGCGGCTTTTCGAATTACAGCGCATCCAGCGAAATGACCTCCCCGTCCTGATAGATACGGAGAAGGAGAAGCTGATCGCCGAGATTGAGTCTTCCTACCAGGCCACTGTGAGTGTCTGGGAACATGAAGTAGCTGAGACTGAAGCTGCAGTGGAGCGGTTGTCTCAGTCTACGCGGGAGACAGTGGAGGCGCGAGCTTCATTGGACGCTAATATCACGGAGATTGACGCCCAGATCCGCCGCCTTGAGGACCAGCGGGCCCGACTCCTCTTAGACGCCGAACGTGTCCAGGCTGAACACGTAGCATTCAAGAAGGAGAAAGCAGCTTTCACTTACCGGGCTCTTACCCTGGCTCAGCAGCGGCAGCAGCTGGATGAGAAGCATGAGAACGATACTTCTCCTGAGGCTATTGAAGCGATGCGTCAAGAAGCTGAACGTCGAGTCCTGGCGACTGTGGAGACTCGAACGGTGGACTTGAGGCGTCGGATTGAAGAGCTTTCAGCCAACCCTGGGGATGTTTAGGGATTGTGGTCTCTTCTTCTTTTTTGTATTTTTGCAACTCTTGCTGGGGATGTAAACTTTTACTCTCTGTTTAAAAATAAAGAATATAAAGTTTTTTGTGGTGTGTTCATTTTTGCTGTCATGAACTTGATGATTTGTGTGGACCTATTATCTTTTGCGTACCTTAGTTTTTAGGTACAAATAATAAGTTTGAGAGAACCCTCATGTTTGCTCAGAGGTGATGTGGACATGGCGAATATGGGATTCAAGTGGTGGAATCTCCCTACTCAGAGGTGTTATGGACGTGGTAGGAATGATCCTGGGGGATACACGGAATTACTCAGAGGTAATGTGGACGTGGAAGTTCTGCGATCAATGTACGACAATGCAAGGGTCGTCTGTACGGGATGTTTACTCAGAGGTAATGTGGACGTAGTAAATATGGTGGGTAGCGTAGTCTTATGGGATATAAGATTCCGCTTTGTAGGGTGTAGGGAGACAACTCAGAGGTGATGTGGACGTGGTTGTCCTTCTACTGGAGGATGCTACGGAACAGCTGGGTTCCGGAAGCGTATAATTTTGTGAAAGGGAATTGTCTGTGAGTCCTGATGATTGGGTCCACAGATCCCCGGGTGGAAGCACATGTCTGAGAGATGTCAAGAGTAGTACTTCTTTAGGAACTTGCCGTTGATGGGCATCATAAACAAGTCCCCATTGGATTTGGCGAGGCGGTAAGCACCGTTTGAGTATACCGTCTCTATGATGAAAGGTCCTTCCCATTTGGGCTCGAACTTTCCTGGTGTCTTGTGAGTCAACACCATCGGCCTCCTGACTGCCAGAACCAGGTCGCCAACTTGGAAAGTCCTCTGCTTGACCTTCTTGTTGAAAGCCTGTGATATACGAGCTTGGTAGAGTTCGATGCGTTGTTGAGCTAGGAGACGCTTTTCGTCAAGTGCCTCCAGTTCCCGCAGACGACGACGTTGATTGTCCTCTTCTGTGAGTTGGTTTGTGATTGCTACGCAGAGTGAGGGTATCTGGATCTCGAGAGGTAGTACCGCTTCGCTCCCGTAGACCAAGGAGAATGGTGTGTTGCCTGTCGGGGTCCGTACCGTTGTACGGTAGGTCCAAAGGCATTCGCCGAACTTTTCGTCCCAGTCGTGTTTGTTAGATGACATGACCTTTTTGAGTAACCTGACGATAGTTTTGTTGAACGCCTCGGCCAATTCGTTTGCTGCCAAATTGTAGGCGGTTGATGCCACGTTTTGAATACGATTCTTGTCACAGAATCTGCTGAAAATATGGCTAATAAACTGAGGACCATTGTCATGGATGATCCTCCGGGGTACTCCGAAATGGTAGATGATGTGGTGCTTGATGAAGCTGATCACCCTGGAGCTTTTCACTTCTGCCAGCAGAACTGCTTCTGTCCATTTGGAGAAGTAGTCGGTGATTGCTAGGATGAAGCGGTGCCCTCTCGATGAAGGAAGGGTGATCGGTCCCACAATGTCCATGCCCCAAGCTTCGAAGGGCCAGGAGGCGACTGTAGGATGTAGTGGTTCTGACGGTGTATGAATGAAGTCTGCGTGAAGCTGGCACGCATGGCACTTCTTAGCATATTCGACAGCGTCAGCGGCTCTGGTTGGCCAGTAGTAGCCCATGCGTCGCAGTCGGTCCTGCAACTTAGGACCAGGTTGATGGGCCCCGCAGGTTCCATCGTGAGCTTCTCGAAGGGCTTCGGCTGCTTCTTCGTTGGACAAACATCGAAGGAGAAGTCCATCGTAGGAGCGTCGGTACAACATTTTAGTAGCCGCATCGTAGTAGAATCGAAGAGAGCACCTCCTGACTGAGATGGCTTCTTTCGGGTCCTCTGGGAGAATTCTGTAGACAACGAAGTCGATGAATGGGAATCTCCAGTCTTGGACGTTAACACCAACACTCGTTGACATGGCATGGGCCACTTGTGAGCACATGTTATTTTTAGGGCAGACCAGGTCTCGACCCACTTCCGTGATGTAGTGTTGAGTTCCGAGGGGTGCCGCTAATGAGGCTGCGAGGTCGGCCAGAGCATCAGCCTCTAGATTTTGTAGACGAGGTACGTGTTCGACGAAGAACCCGGTGAAGGTTGAAATGATGTTCAATGCAACTTCATGGTAAGGGATCAGATCTTCGTGGCGAACCTCGTATTGTCCTCTAATCTGGTTTACGATGAGTTTTGAGTCGCCGTAGGCTTCCAGATAATTTACCCCCAGCTGTTGTGCCAGCTGGAGTCCCATAATGAGCACGTTGTACTCAGCAACATTGTTGGAGCACGGCTTTGAAAGGGAGTAAGCACGCTGGATGACCAGCTGATCGGGGGAGACTAATACTACCCCCACTCCAGCGACGATTTGGCCTTTGGGGCCTGTTCTTGAAGCGCCATCGAAAAACATCCACCAGACGGGGCCTTCTTCGGTGACGTTTGATTCTTGGACCTCATCCAAGATGTCTTCATAGAGTCTTGAGGATTCTGGGATGGGGTGTGCAGCTAAAAAGTCGGCCAGAGCTTGACCCTTAACAGCTTTTTGTGAAACGAACACCATGTTGTATGGTGTTAGCAAGATCGCCCATGTGGCTAGCCGGGAGTTCAATGATCTTGGCTTCGTCATGAGGACCCTGAGCGGATTGACTTGGGAAACTACATAAATTATCTGCCCTGAGACATAATGTCGAGTCTTTTGGATGGCAAATACCAAAGCTAAGCACTCCTTTTCAACGGGGTTGTACCGGTATTCGGCCCTGATCAGAGTTCGACTGAGGTAGTAGATTGCTTGCTCATAGCCTGTGTCGCTGTTCTGAGCTAGCAGGGCGCCGAAGGAATGATCCATGGCACGGACGTAGAGAAGGAATGGTTTGCCGGCGACAGGTGCCACCAGGACCGGCGGGCTTGTCAGATAAGCCTTGATGTCGTCGAAAGCCTTTTGGCACTCCTCTGGCCAGACGTAATTAGAGACTCCCTTTTTCATGAGCTGAGTGAAGGGTTGACATTTGCCAGAAAGGTTAGCTATGAACCTCCGGATATATGCCAGACGTCCCTGTAGGCCTCGAAGTTCTCGAAGGTTCTTCAGAGGGTCCATATCGAGGATGGCTTTGGTCTTCTCGGGATCGACATGAATGCCTTTCGTCGTGATGATAAAGCCCAAAAACTTTCCGCTAGAAACCCCTAGAAAGGATTTAGCGGGGTTCATCTTGAGCTGATACGCCCGTATAAGATCAAAGACTGTCTTGAGGTCTTGCAGATGATCTCCTTTGAGACGGCTCTTGACTGTGATGTCGTCAACATAGCATTCGACTGTCTTGCGAAGGTGTTGACAGAAAATGGTGCTCATAGCTCGTTGGTATGTCACACCAGCGTTCTTCAAGCCGAAGGGCATCACTGTGTAGCAGAAAACGCCCTTTGGAGTCCTGAATGACGTGTGTTTTGCGTCATCAGGGAACATCTTGATCTGGTTGTAGCCCGAATACCCGTCCATGAAAGACATGCGCTCGAAGCCACATGTGTTGTCGATCATCACGTCGGTAATTGGAAGCGGGAATTCGTCTTTTGGACAAGCAGAGTTGAGGTCCCTGAAGTCGATACAGACTCGTATCTTCCCATTCTTCTTGGTGACGGGGACGACGTTGGCTACCGAATCTGGGTGTTGCTCTTCACGGATGAAGCCGCTGGTCAAGAGTTTGTCTACCTCCTGATCGATGGCGTTCATGATGTCCGGACGGAAGTGCCGCTGTTGTTGTTTGATAGGCTTGGCATCAGGTAAGATATTCAGCCTATACATCGCGATCTGGGGATCAAGTGCCGGCATATCTTCGTAGCTCCAGGCGAAGACGTCGATATACTCTTTAGCCAGCTGGATTAAAGATTCTCGGTCTTGTCCTTTTAGGCTTTTGCTGATGAAGATGGGTTTGGAAGAAGATCCATCCCCAAGGTCGATCTGTTTGACTTCGTCTTCGGTGGAAGGTTCGCGTAATTCAAAGCGAGACTCCCATTGTTGTCCTAGGCGTTGAGCCCAGGGTTCTTCTTCGAAGAATTCTGGCGCTTGGTCTTCGCCTTTTTCTTCTTGAGATTGTGCAGACGTCATGTTGGCTGAAAGCACCCTCTTGAAGATTGAGCCGATACTGGTATCGGAGTCCCAAGTCGATGCTTCGGACGAGTGAGAATGTTCTACCTCTTCCGTATCTGAACTCTCTGGAGTTGACGGTGGCGTGACATAGCCTACCCCCCGTCGAGTTTTGTTGTAGTAGTCCTGCGGCTTTCCTTTAGGTGTTGGAAGCCGGAGAGGAAGACGTCGACCTTTGCCGTAGTTCAGGCCTTTGTTGCTTTTTAGGTCGTAACCCATCTTTTGGATGAGGTACTTTGCCTTGTCCGTGTACCGATAGAGTTGCATTCTGCCGGCATCGGGTTCTGGTTCGAGTGGCGGGAGGTCTTGATGATGCTCAACCTTGCCGAAGATGATGGATTCTTCGTCTCGACTCCGTGGTGGGACTATGTAACAGACCCCTTGGGACGGGACTACTCGATTTACATGATGGACGGTCATTATTTGTGTTTGCAACGACCGTAGAGCGTTACCTAATGTATACATGGCATTCCAATGTGGAAGACTAGAATAATTAAAAGACACTCTGTTATTGATGAAATATGAGATTTTATCCTGCGGGATTACATTGTCCAGAGAAGGGGCATCTACATTAGCCGAGATATATTCCCCCAACTCTTCGTCTGTAAGCACTGGAGTAGGATCGGGAGAGTCCACCACAGCGTTGGCTTTGGAGTCCGAGAGGACTACGTGGGCCTTCTCTGGCGGCTGAGATGTCGGTGGCTTGCCCTTAAGACGCACCTTCAGAGGTTCCTCCGCTGTGCCTCCGGTGATTGGTGCCTTCCCTTGTAGTTTTGCCACAAGGGGAGCCGATGTCTGAGGCGGCTTTCCCTTGACGCGTATCTTCAAGGGAGCTTCAGGAGCAGCTGGTGCTTTTCCGGATAGCTTAATGCTCATGGGAGGCAACTTCTGAGGCGATTTGCCTTTGAGTCAGATCTTCAAAGGAGCGTCGGGGGTGACCTCAGGCTCCATGTCCGGCCCTGCTGTCGTTTCTGCTTCGTCGTCAGCATCATTGGCTTCCTCCCCGTCAAGTGATTTGTATAAGTCAGCATCGGTGAAGTAGGCTTCAATCCCTTTGAAAGGGTCGATGTCCGCGAACTCCGTATGGATGACGTTGTTGGTGGACACGTATTTCATACATTGGTGGAGCGTGGACGGCACCACCATGTACTCATGCAGCCATGGACGACCCAACAGAAGGTTGTAGTTGACTTCAGCGTCCACGACATAACAAGTGACCTCGGTTCTGAGGTTATCGATGTGGCACTTTAGTCGTATTTTGCCCAGTGGTTCGCTTTTGCTGGCGTTGAAGCCACTGATTGTTGTGTTGGAGGGCACCAGTCGGTACATTGGGATCCCCAGTGTTGAGAGCAGCATCTTCGGGATGATGCTGATGAAAGACCCCGGATCGATCTGAATCTGCTTCACCTTAACTGAACCGATATACCCTGTATAGTACAGCGGCCTGTTGTGCCGGTTATGTTTGAACAGCATGTCTTGTTGGATGAAGGTTATATTGGGGATAACCTCATCAGCACAATGACAGTGCATGCATATAGTCGGGAGATCTTCAGGCTGCTTGACCGGACTGAGAAAGGATTCAGTATCCTTCAGAGCTTCACAGAGAGCTTCTCGGGAGTCTTTGGAAAGACGAAGGAGGTCGAACAGAGATAGGCGGGCAGGAGTACTGGCCAGTTGTGCCAGTATGTCGAAGTTGTGGGGCTTGGCTAACCCCGAAGCATTCTTCTTTCGCAGAGACCTGTCGAAGCGGGCCTCTATCTGCTTCTACTTAATGGCTGCTGGGGGCTTAGACGGGCCCTCGTCTTGGACAGCAGGGACAGTGCCAGGAGGCACCACTTCGACAGCAGCTTCGTCGGGTTGGACGTTCTGTTGTGAACGCGTCTGCACAGGAAGTGCCTCTTCCGCTGAAGAAGAGACCGTACTGCAAGACTTGATCTTCCTGTCTTTGGATTTGGAGGTAGGACGTACCTCCGGTTGAGTCACCTCGGAGACGAGATCGGGGTGAACCCATAGGATCTCTCCCCGGAATGTGGTGAGTGGGATGAGTCCACTCACGTTGTCACGGGTAGGTGGTAAGTTAACCACCTCCATGTAGGGTGTGAAAATTATGACACGTTGACATAAGACTCAGTCTAAGCCATACGCTCAAAGCCATACGCTCAGTCTAAGCCATACGCTCAAAGCCATACGCTCAGTCCAAGCCATACGCTCAAGGCCATACGCTCAGTCAAGGCCATACGCTCATCTAAAGACCGTACGCTTAGTGAATATTTTATTATTTTCTGAGATGACAGCACAGCATGTATTTAATAAAGGATGAATCTGACACTTCGTCTTTCGTGCAAAGACAGCTGTCCAATGGAGACTAGCCGTCGTATAGGTTTTTGAAGAGTCGGTTTTGTCTTTTACGAAGACAGCTCAGCATCTCTCATAAATGTAAAAGCCATCATTACTGTCAGTTTTGACAGTCTGTCAGCCATTATATCCGCAGTCACGACGCTCGAGAAGATTTTGTCAGTTATTGGAAGATATGGCGTATCAAAGAAGATTGATGATGGCCACGTGTCTACTTATTCAAACATGCCACGTGTCTACTCATTTAAACATACAACTCCTTCCCAACAAAGTGAGCGTATGGATCTCATACGACTCCTTCCCAACTAAGTGAGCGTATGGATCTCATACGACTTCTTCCAACTAAGTGAGCGTATGGATCTCATACGACTCCTTCTCAACCAAGTGAGCGTATGGATTCCATACGACTCCTTGTCAAGTGAGCGTATAGTTTCCATACGACTCCCTGTCAATAATGTGAGCGTATCAGCTTTATATGGTTCTACGCTGTCCAAGTAAGCGTATGCAAGACATGTGCCTTCAAAGCTAGCATATGACTCTTCTTCTAAGGCAGCGTATCACAGCAGTTGTGTCCAGAATGGTTTTCAACGAGCAGTTAACACACGTTCTCACGTGTCCTGTACTCAGTTATCCACTTCTTCAGAAGTTATGCAACGTGGCATTCATGCCATCAATCTCTCCTGAATATACTCTACTACTTTCAACCGCACGCTAATATGTCTCCATCAGAATTTGCCACGCGTCCCTGCAGTTATGCACACGTCAAGTAACTACCTGAGCGTATGCTTAAGGACAGTTATCCTGAACTCTATAAAAGAGAGTTTCTTCATCTTCATCAGACACTATAGTCAATTTCAGAGAGAATAGAGAGATTGCCCAGTTGCTGTCCAAGTTCTTCAAAAGTTCGAGTCTTCCTCATCGCATCGTCCAAGGGATAAAGTAATCGTCTTCTAGATTAGATTCCTACAGTTGTAATTTTCTCAGATACAAAATAAATAAAGTGAATTTATTTATGGAAAATAAATTGGCGACCCTGCTGGGGAAAGCTGTCTCCTCCAACGAGATAGCAACAACTCAATGCGATACTTCGTCGATCGGCTTGACGAAGAAGACGATGGTTGTACAATTCGACCAATCGGCTTATGAAGAAATGCTCAAGGCGAAGGAGGGCCGCACTGCTTCCTCCGCTCTTCCTGCTGCCAAGAAGAAGGGACGCTCTGTCTATGTCCCTAAGTCTTCTTCAACAGCCCGAGACGTTTCTGTCACTTCTCACGCTGACAAGAACACGTCTTCAACTTCCATGAAGCACACTTCGGCTTCTCTGAACACGGCAACAGTGGCTTCTTCTAGTCACGCTGACAAAGTTGGTTCTTTAACCAAGTCAGCGTGTACAAGGAAAACCATCTCTGGACATGTCAAAGTCCCTTCTCCCTCTACTCTTACGACAGCAGTCGGCTCTTTAGCCATTGATGACTCTGAGCATATGGCATTCAAAGGGCAGCGTACGGCAAAGGCAGCGTACAAAAGCCAACATCAGGCAGCGTACGCTAAGCCAAAGCCAGCGTATGCTAATAAAAAGGCAGCGTATGACCAGAAGTCCAAACTGAAGTCAGCGTATGCTAACAGATACAGTCCTTTGACTGTTTCTCAAAATCAAGCTGGGGGTTCTCTTCCACAGAACATACAAATGATTCCCCCTCAACTTGCACATCTTGTGCCAACCAAGGAGAAAGACTCTTTAGTCAACTCCTCTACTCCTAAGGTCTTTACCTCTGGAGTTAATTTGACTAGTACTCTTACTAGATCAAACAAAGGAAAACGCCTTTTGGCTAATTCCTCTAAAGATGGATTATTACCGACTCCCAGTCGGAATAATACCCATCTTCCTTCTTTCCAAATTTCTCGATCTGAGAAAGGCAAATTACAAGTATCCAAGACTGATATCAAAGTCAGATCTCCTACGGATCTTCGTAACAAGCTTAATCAGAATCGTCTCGGTTCCACTGAGACAAGTATATTAGACCCTGATGCAGAATATGCCAAGAACTATGTGGCTCAAATTAATCAGTCTTTATACACTCAGGAACCAAGAAGATAGAAGAACAAAAGACAAGTTTCTACATAGAAACTATCTTCAAGTACTTTCCAATCTGTTCCTACAGATCTCCGGGATTATTTGCAAAATAAACGGAGAATTGACACTCCGACAGGCTATGATATTGCTCATATTTGTCATGAAAAGCATGGTTGCAACTTCCAACCTCGAGTTGTAATTCAATATTGTTGTTCACCAAAAAGACAATCTGTTTTCGAACGGATTCAATATGAACCAATGTTGGATGAAGATGAACCTCTTTATGCTTCTGTCAACATGACCTCCAGAAATATTGGGGGTAGCATACGGTCTGATGCTATATCAGACTCTGAAGATGGTGTTTATCTCGGCACCCGATCCAGGACCGGAGCCTTGGCCAGAGCCTCTTCTTCTTCTTCTCATCCAAGTGGTAATCCGGAGATCACAGAAGACTTCCTTGGAGAATCTAACTTTCCAGTATTGACTCCCGTAAATAGCCCCGAGAAAGATACTGATTCACACAGTGATGATTCAGAACAGACTGTTTCATCATCTATTCCTCGAATGATTACCACTTACATGGCAGAGGGCAATCATGAACCTTCGACTAGCACCGAAGCTCATGAACAAAGGATTTCTTCCTTAGAACAACAGTTGCGAGCTATGGCAGATACATTGAATGCTATGCACACTCTTATACAAGCTCAACATCAAACTCAGCAAGTCCAACAGACAGCTCCTCCAGTTATATTAAATACTCCTGTTGTTCCAAACCCGGAACCCTCTACTATTCCGGGGGTACAATCTAATGTTCCTGTACAACCCACTCCAAGTCAGTCTGGAGCTGGGGGTGGTACATATGCTGCAGTCCCTCCTCCCAATTACACTCAACAAATTATAACTCCCCAATCTTCTGGAATTGTTACTGAAGAGTTAAGGAATCTCCGAACTCAATTCGAGGCATTCAAACAGAAGGATGGTTTGCAAAGGTTAGGTATCAAGCAACCTTACCCGATAGAATGGAAGCAGGTATCGTATCCACCAAAATACAAACCTCCGACCATCTCTTTCTTTGATGGGACAACCTTCCCAAGTCAGTTCATTAATCATTTCGAAGTAATGACTGATCAACTGCAACCAAGTGACGCCCTCCTTACTCGGGTGTTCGTTGGATGTCTCAAAGGAACGGCTTATGAATGGTATAGAAGTCTCCCTGATGGGTGCATTACCTCATTTGCCGGTTTCAAGCAAATGTTTCTTGAACGATTCTATGAAGGGCTCAACGACATGACCATGTCAGCCCTCATAAGAATTAAACAGAAAAATAATGAAACCACCGAGGACTTCATTGAAAGATTCAGAAGAGAAGCCCTCAAAATGCCTCTCGGAACTCCCGATGCCGTTACCATCGACACTTGCAAGTCGAATCTCTTACCAATTATCAGCATGTGGACAGGGTCCACTCAGTTCCAAGATTGGCCTTCTTTTATTGTCAGTGCCAAGGCTGCCGAGGTCAGTGCTGAGACCTTCAAGGGTCTGGGGGTACAATTGGCTCCCAAGGAATCAAATCAGAGTGCTAGCAATAGTACTCGACCCAATAATCGCAAAGGGAAAGAAGCTCTTGAAGTTAATCTCCAAAGCAGTAGTCAAGAGGTAAAGACTACCCAAGCTACTCCAGCTCCAACAAATCAACAACAGAGACCTCCTCGGCCGAAGGAAGAATATTCTTTCGACGATGATGATGTTCAGGGTATCTTTGAATGCTTGCTCAAAGGTAATAAGATTCAATTGCCAGAAATTAAAAAGCCTGATGAAGCCAATAAGACAGATCATCCAAAATACTGTCTATATCATAGAATGCTGGGTCATACAATCCGGTCTTGCTATGTATTAAAAGGGAAGATTCAAGAGATGATTAAATCAGGAGCTGTGACATTAACACCCAAAGACAAAACAGTCACATCAAATGTAATTTCAATGCAGTTCGGTGACTTTCCTCCCTTAATGGTAGAAAGTGGGATTGTTCCTATCCCCAAAGCAACTCTTGAAGTTGTAAACATCCCACCAGCACAGAATGACGGACTTGTTCCTGTCACAACTAAGAAGGGAGAGATCATGTGGATTCACCCAGATTTAATGACGGAGTTTGAGACGTCTTCCTCTTCTCCTCGGAAGACTCCCTCATCTAAAAAGAAGCTCGGGAAGACTAAGTCATGCAATGTGACTTCTAGTTTCACACCCGATTTTTATCTAACCTCTACTTTCATCTCAGCAGGAAATTCACTCCCTACAGAGATAACATCTGTACCTCAATTTGAAGATAGGTACAAGCCTGCCTTTCATCTATACAGTTCACAATCTCGTGAATTGATGGCGAAGATGGGTTATGATCTAGCCACTGCTCCGGGTTTGAACTCAGGCAAGGGACTCCGAGCACCTTTGGCCATCACTATGAGACATAATCAATCTCGTGTTGGTCTTGGTTTCTGGAATGAAGCTCTCATCAAACATAAAAGAACCAAGAGTAAGATAAAGAATTACAACATGGTTTCTATAGACCCTGAACCAGAATCTGAAGTTGAAGTTCATGCTGGAACTCGGTCAGGAAAAATATATCTGAAAGACTATGCTGAAATTCCTGAAGAAACTTCTGACGTCCCTCCGGTTACAGCTTCAACACCAGTCTCTACCGAAGAGCCTTTGAATGTTCCTGTTGAGACAGTTCCTTCTAAACCAACAGCAGCTGACAAAGGCAAACAACAAGTCCGCTTCGACAAACCATTGAAGAAGTCATCTCCTACAGGACTTGAAAAGCCTTATAATTTTGATATATTGGCTCAACTAGCCAATACCCCAGCTAAATTATCAATCTTCGAGCTCTTACGCCTCTCTAAAGAGACTCGAGAAACTCTAAGTGAAGCACTGCTGCAAGCAGAAACCTGCCTAACTCTTCTCAAGAAGTTGGAAACAGAATCTGTTTCTCATTGCCATAATGTATTGGAATTTATTCCAAACATTACCTTTACGCAGGACGATATGCTGCTAGAGGATAATCGACATGACCGTCCTTTATATCATACAGGATATATTGATTCTATGAAGGTTGATCGTCTCCTGATTGATCCAGGATCTGCTCTCAGTATTATGCCAAAAGCTATGCTAGATGCACTGAAGATACCTGTGCATAGTCTTTCCAGTACTATCACTACCATCTTGGGATTCAATCAAGGAAAAAGTGAGCCTTTGGGCAAGATTCGCCTCAAATTTCACATAGGCGATCTTCGCACTAAAGTTACTTTTTACATCATCGACAATCATGGTTGCTCATACAATGCTCTGTTGGGGAGACTATTCTTGCATGAACATAATGTCGTTCCTTCGAATCTTCATCAGTGTTTCAAATATGTTGATGATAATGGAGAAGTTCAAAAGGAGGTTGCAGATCTCTATCCATTCAAAGGAGTTGAAGCTTACTTCAATGACGCTCGCATGTACAAAGATGAATACTCAAAAGTCTTGCAAGCTATGGATAATGATGATGAGATAGCAAAAGTTGGCACTTTTGTTATTCCTGTAAAAGGGCGTATCACTCCTTCGCAGTCTGTTAAATCATCTGAAGAAGGCTCACTGATAATTCCTGTCAGTGGACGTACTACTCCATCACCTGCCCAAGCTCCACAAGGCTCACTGATAATTCCTGTCAGTGGACGTACCACTCCCCCTCCATCTTCTCAGGCTAGACCAGATACTCTAGTCATTCCAGTCAGTGGACGTACTACTTATTCACGATCTTCTTCAAGGGAGCTCACCTCTTCTGAGCCTTTTGTTATCGATCTTAATCGAAACAAAACTTCTGATCGCTCTTCCTCTCCCCCTTTTGTCATTAATTTGACTAAGTCTGATAAGGCTCAGCCTTCTGTTGTAAATACAGTATCTAATATTAATGAAGCATCTCCTTTGCAGTATATTGATGTCTGTAATCATGTACAAAGTTATTTACAATTGCTAGATAGCTTAGAGTCACTAACTATAGGGGTTGTTCAAACTCTTCATACAGACGTATCATTGGAATCCATACAAAAATCATACTTCGTGGTCCCTGTTAAAAAGAAGGGAGAAAATCCAATCTTCTTTTATAAAGGACCCCAGAATCCTCCTAACTTGGAAGAAGATGACATAAACGACGATACTGGAAGATTACAACTACGTCGCTACAGTCAACAATCCAAAAATATCATTAAGAATATAGGTTATGACTTTAGAACCAGTCTCAATAATGGAAAAGGAAGAAGAATGCCTGTTCGAATTCCTCCATTAAAATACGGAAGGACAAAATGTGGTTTAGGTTACATTACTCCTACTTTCTTTATCAACATAGTCCATGAAGATTCAAAATCCGATGAAGACGAACGATCTGAGTCTTCTGATTCCCTCTCTTGGGATTCTGACACGAGTATTGGCGATCTCCATCGTTCTATTCTATCCATCAATATGGTCTCCGTTGATGGCCCGCAGGAAAATGATGAAGATGAGGATGATTTTGAAATATCACCCGAATCGGAACAATGGGCTCAAAGATTAGATAATCAATGGGAATTCAGGTTCGAGCAGAGGGAACCTCCTACCGAAGATAAACTGATCCAAATTGATGTTGGTGAAGAAGGTTCTCCTAAACCAATATTCATCAGTGAAAGTCTTTCAGAAACAGATAAGCAAGACATGATCAAGCTTATTCGTGATTATATCGATGTCTTTGCCTGGAGTTACGAAGATATGCCAGGACTAGATCCGAAGATTGTAATGCACAAATTCAATATCATGCCAAATGCTAAACCGGTCAAACAACAACAGCGACGATTTCGTCCAGACATCATGGATGCAATTGAAGCTGAAGTCAACAAGCTTATGGCTTCTGGATTTATTCGAGAGGAACAACATCCTGAATGGGTGGCTAACATCGTTCCTGTCCTTAAAAAGACTGGCAAGATCCGGGTCTGTATAGACTTTCGTGATCTCAATGCGGCTTGTCCTAAAGACGAGTTTCCTCTTCCAATTACTGATGTCATGATCGATAATACATGTGGTTTCGAACGAATGTCATTTATGGATGGGTATTCGGGATACAACCAGATCAAAATGTTTCCAGATGATGAAAAACACACTTCCTTCAGAACGCCGATCGGTACATACTGTTATACAGTGATGCCGTTTGGTCTCAAGAATGCAGGAGCAACATATCAGCGAGCAATGAGCACTATATTTTGCGAACATCTCCGGAAAATAGTCGAATGCTATGTTGATGATATTGCGGTCAAAAGTCGACGAAAGGAGGATCATATCCAAGATTTGAAGACTATCTTTGATTTAATGCGTCAGCATCAACTTAAAATGAACCCTACTAAGTCCTTCCTGGGCGTCTCTAGTGGTAAATTTCTCGGCTTTGTCATTACCGCTAAAGGTATACACGTGGATCCCGAGAAGATCAAAGCCATTCAAGAGATGCGTCCTCCACGCACCTTAAAAGAGCTACGAGGATTTCAAGGAAGAATTGCTTATATCAGGAGATTCATTTCTAACTTATCAGGACGCTGCAGACCATTCAACAAACTTCTGAAAAAAGATGTATCTTTCGTCTGGAACGAAGAATGTCAAAAAGCATTTGACGATATTAAACAGTATCTCATGAACCCTCCAGTTTTGGTACCTCCCGTCTCGGGGATACCATTCCTTCTATATGTTCGAGCCATGGATCATTCTCTTGGTGCATTACTTGCCCAGAAAAATAAAGATGGCCATGAACAGGCTATTTATTATCTCAGTCGCACAATGACGGGTGCTGAACCGCGTTATTCTCCAATCGAGAAAGAATGCTTAGCATTAATGTTTGCTGTTCAGAAAACGCGACATTATATTATCGGTCAAACGATTCACGTCATTTCCAGAGTGAATCCCATCAGGATTATGATGAAGAAACCTAGTATTCTCAACTCCAGACTAGCTAATTGGGGAATCTTGTTAGCTCAATATGATATGCATTATATTCCTCAGAAGTCAGTTAAAGGACAGGCTCTTGCTGATTTTCTGGCTGCTCATACAATTCCAGAAGATTCTAAATTATATGATGAGATTCCTGATGAAGTCTTGGATTCAAATTTGATTTCTGAAGAAGTTCCTACCTGGCGTCTATTCTTTGATGGAGCATCTAGAATAGGTCCTAACGACGATATTGTCGCTGGAGTTGGAATTGTTCTTGTATCCCCAGAAGGACTAACTATTCAGAGGGCTTATTCTCTAGATCAATCATGTTCAAACAATGTAGCTGAATACAATGCACTACTCATTGGTCTTCAACTTGCTAAACATCTAGATATTCAATATTTGGAAGTTTATGGAGACTCCAAGCTTATTGTCAATCAGATCAGAGGAACGTATGAAGTTCGTCATCAGGATTTGATACCTTATCATCGAGCAGCACTCTCTATAGCCTCATCTTTTGAAGGTTTCTTTATTGAACATGTTCGACGAGCCTATAATGCAGAAGCTGATGCTTTAGCTAATCTTGCTGCTGTATTACTATACCAATCAGACGTCAGCAAGTGATAGTGGTTTATAACCGAGAACTATTCTGTGTTGAGAATAATTTGGCCTTGGCTTTTCCCTATAAACCAGACAAAGATTCTTTCAACCTTGATGCTGGATTAAAGTTTGACAAAATATCCTCGTCTTCTTCCGATTCTACTATGGAATATGTCTTTTCTAATGAAACAGAAGCCATAATTGAAGACTGGAGACGCCCATTTCTAGATTTTGTTTTGTATGATATACTTCCTGATAATCCGAGTGAAGCAGCGTCTATTCGACGTCGATCTCTCAGATTCTATTATAATCATACGACGAAAATATTATATCGTCGGTCTTACGACGGTCTTCTCCTTCGATGCATTGCTGGTGAAGAAGCACAACAGATAATCCGTGAAGCACATGATGGTGTTTGTGGAGCTCATCAACCAGGTCCTAAACTTTAAGATCGTATCCGACGTATGGGTTATTATTGGCCCACGATGGTGGCTGACGCTATTCAATATGCTCGGAAATGTAAAGCCTGCCAAATTCATGCAGACTTTATCCATCAACCGTCAGAGTTCTTACACCCAACAGCGGCATCATGGCCCTTTGAAGCTTGGGGCATGGACGTCATTGGTCCCATCAACCCACCATCATCAAGAGGACATTGGTTTATTCTAGCAATAACTGATTACTTTTCCAAATGGGCTGAAGCAATCCCGTTATCTGAAGTTAAAACTTCTAGTGTTATCAACTTCGTCAAACATCATGTCATCTATCGATTTGGTGTTCCTCGGCGTATTATCTATGATAACGGACCGCAGTTCGTTAGTCAGAAATTTACTCGATTCTGCGACGATTATCGGATTAATAATTTAGCTTCTATAGCATATAATCCAGCAGCTAATGGATTGGCAGAAGCTTTCAATAAAACAATCATCAAACTCTTGAAAAAGTTCATTTCTTCCAACAAACGCAACTGGAGCGAGAAGCTTGGTGAATGTTTATGGGCCTACCGCACCACAGTTCGCAATGCGACTGGATGTACGCCTTTCTCTTTGGTGTATGGGTGTGAAGCTGTTCTTCCTCTCGAGATCCAGATTCCTTCTCTGAGAATTACAATCTCCAATGAACTGACAACAGAAAACAATGATCGTCTTCGACTTCAAGAATTGGAAGCTCTACATAAAAAACGATTGTATGCTCAACAAAATATCGAGCTGTATCAGGCCCGAATCTCAAAAGCTTTTAACCGGAAAGTCAAAGTTAGAGCATATCAGAAGGAAGAACTGGTCCTTACTGTCAGACGTCCCATGACCATGACACATATGAGCAAAGGCAAATTTGATGCGAAATGGGAAGGCCCATTCGTAGTGAACATAGTCTTCTCTAACGGAGCATACCAGCTTGCCTCTATGGATGGGAAAGTCATGATGATGCCTATCAATGGCAAATTCTTAAAGAAATATTATGTATAATATTTTCATCATTCTCCAGCAAATATAAAATTCTTCTCTACAAAAATTATTTCGATATCGTTATCCCCAGAGGAAACTGATATTCCACCATGTATCATCTTCCCAGAGAGTTTGATATTTTGTTTTATTAGATCCCCAGTGGTTTTAATAAAGATCTTGAATAGAAAATTATGTCGATATTACCTCTGAATTTTCTATCTCAGTATATATCATATTTTCTATTTTATGAAAATGATATCTCGTCTTTTGATTTCCGAATCCAAAGATCATGGAAAATAGAATCTAAAGATATCTTTATATCTGAATTCTGTTTTCTCTAATCAGTATTAAACTAAAATATCTTTGGTTTAATATCATGATAGAGTTGCAAAGTTTATTTGTATATTCTATTCTATTGAAATATGTCATGTATTATTTACCTCTGAACATGTTTTCTACAAAAATGTCATCCACAGAATTGAAATCAAGCCAAGATGTTCATTTCTTTTAATCAGAATCAAAATATTGATTACAATTGGATTTCAAAACTTCAATACATGATAAATGTAAAAGAATTATTTAGGAGGAGTAATGATCTCCTGAATACGAATGATTATATTATTCATCTTCTCATCATGAGCTTTCTTGATTCGCTCTGATGTTTCAATTTCAATCCTCCGTTGGTCATATTCCACAATAATAGAACTACGGCGATTGGTTTCTTCAATCTGATTGATTTGCATTAATTCTCGCTCTTGCTGTAAAACTTGACAGCGTTCAGCTTCAGATTGACGATCAGCAGCAATCTTTGATTGTTCTTTCTCCACAGAGGCAATTTGCTCATGAATACGAGCTAGCTCTTCCCTCAATTTTCTAAGCTCCTCAGCTCTTGACGCTTCATCCTTCTCTAAGCGCTCCATATTCTAACGAGTACTTATTATTTCTTCGTCTTTTGCCATTAGCTTTTTGGAAGACTGAGCGAGGAATTCTGTCAGAGCAATATGCTGAGCTTGAGCTTCATTCTCCAATTGAGAAATTTCAGCTGCAGTCAGAGATTCAATATCCTCCTTTTTAGTCTCCCAGTATTTTTGGATGTTGGCTTCTAAATCATTCAGGAGATGTTCAAAGAAGACACATTGAGCCTCATAACCAGATTGTCTCAAGGCTGAACGTGGAAAACTAGTCGCCTCTCGAAGACTCGAAAAGGGCATAGTCTCATCTTTCATGAGTCACCTCGAATATGTATCCAGATATGTATAAATAATATCTGAATACATCCCCATGACTTTTGCTATCCCTGTGTCAAAACTGGGAGTCGCTGCAATAATAGGGGAAGGAGCAGGGGGAGCCTCTATTCTTGGAGCTGAAGTTAGTGCTTTTGGAGAACTCGACAGATGGGAACTCCCCTCACCCACTTCAGTTTGAATAAATGGGGCTTGAGTAGAACTCATAGCCGGTGCAGTTCCTACAGCTGTTGGAATCAAAGAAACATGATCAGAAATTTAAAGACAATAAAATCATGACAAGACAAAACTTTGATGAATAAAATATTACCTGGAGTTGGTTCATATTCAGTCTCTTTCGGATCATTCAATTTGGCTCTTAGTTTGTTCAGGGTACTTTCTGACACGGGATTTATTTCACTGCTTCCCGTCCCAGAAGTACTCGGAATTTGAACTTCTATTTCCAGATGCCTCTCCGGTTCTGGTGTCAACCCTGAGTGTTGACCAATGGTTTTCAGTGCATCGATTGGTGTTTTAGACGGTGATTCATCGTCTATCTCCATATATTCTTCTCCAGAAGAATGAGACGACGGTTCATAGTCAACTTGTTCGCTCTCTGAAGCTTCAACAATTGGATTGAGAGGAGTGGCTTCCTTCACTGATTCTCCCGAAATTAGTAAGTCATTAGCCGTTTCAGTCTGATGCTCGGCCTCTACCGCAGGTTGACTAATTTCCTACGCATCATCGGCCATTGGTGGAACTGAGCCTATATCAGAAGGCCTGGAAGACCCAGCAGTTTCAGGAATCTCTTCTTCTTCTGTCTTTACAGAAAAATCAAAAGCAGCTTGCTTTTCTGCAGCCAATCGCATAGCACGATCGGTGGGACTCTCTGCATCCAGACAAATTACGGATTTAGTTTTTGAAACTATTACTTTCCTTCCTATTCTTTTGGTTAAAGGAACTGTAGGATAATTGTCTATTGGATCACTACCTGCTTCATCAACATCTCTGGCTCGTTCAGAAACAGGAGAATTCTCGAGAATAGTAATTCCTCTGCGACTTCGAGTCTCTGCTCGAGTAGCTCTTTTTGCGGCAGGACCCGCAGCACCTTTACTCCTCTTCCTCTTCGGGGTATTATCAATAGATATACTTTCTTCAGCACTCCCGGTAGGCACATGCAATGGTTGATGAAGATCATCAGAGAAGAAAGTTTCCAAAACATCATCATCAACTTCATTGGTGGCCAGAGGATCTTCTTTGTCGTGACAATCCCTAGGCAAGGCGGATTTGGTTGATTTCTTTTCAACATGAATAAAGCTTTTACCTAAGATGCTAAATTTTTTGTCAAAGGTATTAGCTGATACATAAAATCTGGCATAGGACGCCAATATCTTAGCTCCTCTTCGATAGTTGACCGGATCTGGCATAGAAAAGGTAGTCCCTGTACCTTTGGCAATGTAATATAGCCAAGCTCTGGCACCATCAACCAACCCACCTTGATGAGCAAAACACGTCGTTGTATTGCCCACATGCAACTGATCGTAACCAAATTGACGAGCAAATCTGCTCGGAAGATATGGCTCTAGATATGTGATGTTGTCACGGCGGCAAATTAAATGAGATGGCCTGATTAGCCATTCATGTTGGACATCATCCAACTCATTAGCACCAACGCCGTCAATCAATCTCCCGGGCATGGTCTCATAACCAATAGGGGGAGAAACACAGGTGAAGCTCCATAGTTCTCCCCTGTTCAAGATGGTTCTGCAATCGGTTAAAGTGTCATATCTCCATTTCGGTATGTGCTTGTACCTTTCAAGGAAAGTATCATCTGGCTTAGCCATCCCAGCACTCATCAGAGATTCAAAATGTAGAAGCAGCCATCCAAACAAGTATGTAAAGGGCATTTCTACCCGAGGAAAGGACGTCAGGCTCTTCCGTGCTAATTCGAACATCCTATCTGTGTATGCCCTTAATCCGACATTCAGACGGCAGGTCATTGCCGTTAATAGATCCATCTTATACCCAAAAACCAGACGGACTGCTGCGAAGACGACTCCTCTGTGCATCCTGTCTGTCGAACAGGTGCCAGGAACTACGAATTTCCTCAGCCAAAGAGATATGAATCCGGCCAGATGACCTTCAACGGACAATTCTCGGCCACCCTGCTTAATATAGGTTTCTAACCTATCACCGGTCTTGTAGCTGTCGATGTCTTCTTCGACGACAATGTTATCATGATTAGTCCCCCGGATTAATCTGTTAATCTCGACTTGACTCAAGGGCTTGAATTTACCGACATACTGCTCGGTCTTTTTCTTCTTTGGACTTCGTCAGTGCGGCCTTGAAACAAATAAGCCATCCACTTCGAAGAATAACAATTGGAGTCCCCCTCTCCACCTTGTCCCTTATAAAAAGCTTTACAGATGCTGTAATGACACATTAATTCTTCAAATACATAAAGAATTAGTGGGTTGGCTGCAGAAATCTTATTCATTTCGTCAACAAAAGGGATATATTCTTCATATGGCAAATCTGCCGTTGGTAGCTGAGATATATATGCCATTTCATGAAGGGCGAATCCCATCTCGCCCTTTGGGGTCATGAAGGTGCCGGTCCGATAGTTATATCTCTCCGCTAATGCCAAAAACAGATCCGGGTTCGGTTTGAAACCATAAGCAGTACACTTAATGGCATCATATAAACCTATCGCCTTCAACTGTGCACCGAAGTTCTGCAAAATCCATCTCACTAGAGCAGTCCATCTAGTGTTCTCTGGATTTACTAGACCAGTCAGCCTCATTGACTGTTTTGGGTAGATGGCATTCTTTAATTGAGCAAATTCGTTGGCAAAAATTGGGACTCTGACTGGCTTCAGGAGTGCCGAGTCCTCAGGAGGGATGGTGGCAGGTAACAGTCCTCGCAGAGATGTGACATGTGGTTCAGTACTACTGCGGAACCTTCCTTGACGATATCCAATCCACCCAGCCTTAGCTTGTCGGGATGGAGTAATATCCCACTTCATCTGTCTTTGCTGGCCCGAATGGAATAAACGGGCTATGTTGATACTCTTTGTCAAACCAGTCAAATACATAGGCTGATTTACATCACCATCCCTATAGTAACTGTATGATACTTTGTCCAGAGCAGGCTGGGAGTTCATGTCAATAGCATCTCCAAAAAGGAATGCTGGCTTCAAATGGGCAACACCATCTACACTCTGTAACGGCAGTCCACTCATCAGGTTCAGCAAAGTATCATCTTTCTGATTGGTCAACAGAGCTATTCTTGTGAAAGGTCCGTCAAATTGGGGAAAACGAACATGTGATAAATCACTTCTATAATTATTTCCCATACTTCCTTCAAATTCTGCTTCCTGAGCCAGAATATCCACTGCAAATGAAGAATAAAGTATTAAAAATCTTCAATGTCAAGAGATGATAAAGTTTAAACATACGCTCAGTTTTTACTAAGCGTACAGCTCAATATACGCTCAGTTTTTACTAAGCGTACAGCTCAACATATGCTCAATTTTTACTAAGCGTACAGCTCAACATACGCTCAGTTTTACTAAGCGTATAGCTCAACTTACGCTCAGTTTTTACTAAGCGTATGGCAGACTCAAGGTTCAGCATACGCTCAATTT
The DNA here is from genome assembly GCA_029216955.1 of Iris pallida. Taxonomy (NCBI): domain Eukaryota; kingdom Viridiplantae; phylum Streptophyta; class Magnoliopsida; order Asparagales; family Iridaceae; genus Iris; species Iris pallida. Next base: position 11,049,178 of record JANAVB010022598.1, read on the forward strand.
TCTTTAAGCGTATGGCAGATTCAAGGTTCAGCATACGCTCAGCATACGCTCAATTTTCTTTAAGCGTATGGCAGATTCAAGGTTCAGCATACGCTCAATTTTCTTTAAGCGTATGGCAGACTCAAGGTTCAATATACGCTCAGTTTTCTTTAAGCGTATAAACAGATTTTATCTTAAGTGAATGGTTTTTAAAGTTCAGTTTATGATCAGTTTGAGTATATCAGCGTATGGTTGACAAGATGATCATCAAAAATATGCTAACACAGGAGTTAGCGTATCTCAATGAGACAAAATGCCATAGCATATTCTTTTAAGATAGCGTATTTTGGTATCTCTATCAAAAATATGCGTATCTTACAGATATACGCTCCAAACATATTTTTCGTAAAAACGAAAAACATGGAATACGGCTAAACCCTAAAGAGGGAAGCGTATTTGCTGACGTATTGACCCTAAAGAGGGATACGTTTTCTGAGTTTTGTTCTAACCAGAGCCCTAAAAAGGGAATAGTTATTTGTTCATCATCTTTGTCCTCACCATAAAGAGGTTTCAATGGCCGTTCACTGCGTGAAACACGCTGACTGGCCGTCTTCTTGGTGGTGGCAGTGTCGACGGCAGGATGAGATGACTCTTCAGGGGCTTTCCCCTTTCCTTTCGCAGCAGCATCAACCTTGGGTGCCATTAATGGAGATGGAGTTGAAGACGAAGAAGAAGAAGAAGAAGAAAGATCTTGAGTTTCTGAAAGCTCTTTTCTCTCTCGAAGGCAAAAGCTGTGGTAAAGAAATAAAATAGGTTTTGGAAGACCTATTTATAGAAGAAAGAAAGAAGTTCAAACGGCGGATATTCTTTAAACAAAATCCCTAAAGATTTGTACTGATATTGAGGAAGATAACAAACTCATGCCAGCGTGTCAGGACTTATTCTCACTTTAAAGTTCAAAGTAATTTCGAACTTTTGAAATTCATAAAGTTCGAAAACTTTGAAGGGGATCTTATAGGGTGTGAAAATTATGACACGCTGACATAAGACTCAGTCTAAGCCATACGCTCAAAGCCATACGCTCAGTCTAAGCCATACGCTGAAAGCCATACGCTCAGTCCAAGCCATACGCTCAAGGCCATACACTCAGTCAAGGCCATACGCTCATCTAAAGACCGTACGCTCAGTAAATATTTTATTATTTTCTGAGATGACAACACAACATGTATTTAATAAAGGATGAATCTGACACTTCGTCTTTCGTGCAAAGACAGCTGTCCAATAGAGACTAGCCGTCATATAGGTTTTCGAAGAGTCGGTTTTGTCTTTTACGAAGATAGCTCAGCATCTCTCATAAATGTAAAAGCTATCATTACTGTCAGTTTTGACAGTCTGTCAGCCATTATATCCGCAGTCACGACGCTCGAGAAGATTTTGTCAGTTATTGGAAGATATGGCGTATCAAAGAAGATTGATGATGGCCACGTGTCTACTTATTCAAACATGCCACGTGTCTACTCATTTAAACATACAACTCCTTCCCAACAAAGTGAGCGTATGGATCTCATACGACTCCTTCCCAACTAAGTGAGCGTATGGATCTCAAACGACTTCTTCCAACTAAGTGAGCGTATGGATCTCATACGACTCCTTCTCAACCAAGTGAGCGTATGGATTCCATACGACTCCTTGTCAAGTGAGCGTATAGTTTCCATACGACTCCCTGTCAATAATGTGAGCGTATCAGCTTTATATGGTTCTACGCTGTCCAAGTAAGCGTATGCAAGACATGTGCCTTCAAAGCTAGCGTATGACTCTTTTTCTAAAGCAGCGTATCACAGCAGTTGTGTCCAGAATGGTTTTCAACGAGCAGTTAACACACGTTCTCACGTGTCCTGTACTCAGTTATCCACTTCTTCAGAAGTTATGCAACGTGGCATTCATGCCATCAATCTCTCCTGAATATACTCCACTACTTTCAACCGCACGCTAATGTGTCTCCATCAGAATTTGCTATGCGTCCCTGCAGTTATGCACACGTCAAGTAACTACCTGAGCGTATGCTTAAGGACAGTTATCCTGAACTCTATAAAAGAGAGTTTCTTCATCTTCATCAGACACTATAGTCAATTTCAGAGAGAACAGAGAGATTGCCCAGTTGCTGTCCAAGTTCTTCAAAAGTTCGAGTCTTTCTCATCGCATCGTCCAAGGGATAAAGTAATCGTCTTCTAGATTAGATTCCTACAGTTGTAATTTTCTCAGATACAAAATAAATAAACTAAATTTATTTATGGAAAATACTCCATTGTCGCCTTAGGGATGGGGACGACGCCATCCTGTGTTGTAGTCGGCGGCAGGGTGCCAAACTGGAGTGACACCACGTTGGCTGACACAGTCTTCTCTTCGTAGTCGACGGAGATTACATCCGCATTGATCATGCGCTGGATGTAATTCTTGAGGACATAGCAGTCCTTGGTTAGGTGTCCGACGAACCGGTGATAGTGACAGTACCTCGGGTTGTCCACTTTCCCAACCTCATCGGGATGCTTTGGGTCCGGAAGCTTGATCTTGTCACCCTGCTTCAGTATCTTAAAGAGTTGCAGGGTGTCTTCGTCATTGAACGAATAAACCTCCTTCGGCCTTGGTGCAAGTGGAGGTTTCTGAGCAGGTGCTGACGCACCTTTTGAGGCATTAACAGTCAATACCTGTTTCCTCTTTGTCTCTCGTCCGGGGTTGTTGGCCGCAGGCCGTTTCCCCTTGTCCTCAAAGGCAGGGAAACTGACCCCCAGAAGACGAGCATTGGCCGCCTTCTTCTCTGCGACTTCTGCTTCAATGATCAAGGAGCTCCAATCGGGAGGAGGAGTAGAGTTAAGCCAGAGTTTGACTGCAGGCATCATGTTCATGCTGCAGGAGGAGAGAAGCGCATGTTCTGGCATGCCAGGGGGCAGTCTGAAGCAGGCCTGTCGGAAGCGTTCGATGAACACTCGAACTGTTTCCTTCTCCTTCTGGCGTATTTCTATAAGGGACGCCAGTGTCATGTCTTTTCCGCCGTCGTAGAAACGATCGAGAAAAAGATGCGTCAGGTCGTCGAAGGAAGATATTGAATTGTCGGGGAGGCTGCAGTACCAATCGTACGCCACTCCTTTCAGTGCCCCAACAAATATGCTGGTAAGTAGCGCATCCTCCTTCGGAAGATGTCCCGTCTGAGACTGGAAATACGTCAGATAGCGACGCGAAGAGTCCTTCCCGTCGTATGGCATCAGTATTTATGGTTTATACTTAGGAAGATAAACCACCTTATTCCATTCGAGGGGATAAGGTTGGGGGATGCCCATATTTTGGCGCTCCTCTTGTCTTGTCTTAGACTCAAAGCGCTCGCGCAAGTCCCTGATCATCTCGACCACGTCTTCTGTGGAGTTGGGAGTCGGGAAAGGCGGTACCACCAGGAGTTGAGCACTTGAGGGCTCCGATGTCCGAGGTGCTTCACGGTGATCTATGTCTGAGGATACCCGTTGAAGGGGTACACTCGATTCTCTATTGGCCCCTGGGTCGGGACCGGCAGAAGGTGTCCTGGCCAATGCTGACCGTATCTCAAATACTGCTTGAGTCAGTGTTTGTATGGAGGCAGAGAGGGTTTTGAGTCCTACCTCCAGGGTATCCATGCGCTGGACGAGGTCTGTTGGCGGCACATCAGACTCGATATCAGCCCCAGTCACGTTTACTGTCATGACGCGGCCGGGAGTGGATGGATGGGTTGAGGCTTCACTCTCGGCCTCACTCTCTTGTAGGGGAGTTGCCTCTCCTGGAGCCTCGTCTTGGCTACCCCCGGCTATGTTCGGGAGAACATTCACCACGGGCGCATCTGCAAGGGCCTGATTACCCTCAGCTCCATCTTGAAGGGCCTCTGTGTCTCCGGAACTTGGGTCCACAGATGGTAGACTACCCCCAGCTATGTTCTGGGGGATATCCTCATCTCCTGGGAGGCTGACAGGATCCGCCCCAGATGTGCTTTGGACACCCTCGTCTTCGGACTCGACAAGGGTCTGACTACCCCCAGCTTCTTCCAAGATCTTCTTCCTCCCCCGAGTGCCTTCGAACACTCCGGAGGACGCGACAGCTGTCTTAGTTTTCCTCGGCTGGCTTTTGGACGGAGAAAAGGAACTGCCAGTTTCCTTTCGGACTGACGAGGAGTTGGAGATCACGTTGCATGAAGCAACCCTTGGCTCTTCTTCTGTTGACACCTTTTTCCCGAGGCAACGTCGGAGGGGTGTCGATGATTGCAGCCGCTGGAACACCGACTGCCTTGGTGGAACCGTCGCCTTGCAACAGCAGTTGATGGTGACCACAGCACAAGTATGCCCCGTGAGAGACGTATCATGCTTGTCAGTCGACTCTCCTGATCGGCACTTGTGAGTGATCACGTTACACAGATCGTTGGAGGAGAGTGCCACCTTCACACCCCCTTCAGACGCATGGCAAGACCAAGTGCCAGGGTGGTCAAGTGAGTGCTGTGCCCCCTGATCTAATACCAAACAGGCATCCCGATCAGTAGTGGGGGAACCACAGCATTTGAAGTGACTTGAATGAACCTAGACGCACAACCAGAGGAGGCACGGGAGTTCAAGACCAATGGATTTGCCTTACTCGACTTGGTTGTGCACGCAATAGATGCGCCCAAGCAAGACAAAGACTTTGAAGGTCGGCTCGTTTCTGGCGCTGTAGCACTCGAGTCGACCTTGTACAGCTTACCATCAGCAGCGCACATGATTGTGAGCGCATGCTTCTGGCTTGCTGCTGGCATAGCACGTTTGGGACGCATGGCCCGTGCTGCCTTGGATTTCTTCGTACCAGGCCGCTGGGGCGCGTAGTACTCAGAATCCAAATTCTCTTCACCGTTACAGCGAGTGAGTCTGTCAAAGATAGAGACCTTCTGTGGCGCATCAGAGGTGATGCACGGGGCATTGGCTGCGCCCCTGCTCCATCGACGCATCTTCCTCACCTGAGAGGAAAATGGCTGGGGAATGTGGTTCGCCGCACGTTTCCCTGAGAGATGCACTGTACCAGCGGGCGCATCTTGGTTGCTGAGGACGTCAGCAGGAAGGGAAGGCTGGATCGGCACATCCCCTTCGGTAGTGGTGCCCGAGGCGTCGACCTTGCGCACCCAGACTCGACGGGTCTTCTTCGGCTTCGGACGCCGCTTCGAAGGACTCGCACTGCCTTCAGAGATGAACTCCTCATACGCCTGTTGATTGAGGCATACGACCAGCGTCTTATGGGAGGAGCCCACCTTCACGTCGTTGGACTGCGACACAGCTTTCTCGGTAGAGGAGAAAGAGGTCCCCAGCAGAGTCGCCAGTGTGTTTGCCATTAAAATTCTTTGATTGCAAATTTTAATACAAACAGAACAGTGTTACAATATAGGACTTAGACGTAGTCCTAGGAGTACACTTTTTTTATCTGGGTCCCTTGTGCCGATGGAGTGAGTGGTAATGCGTTGACTCCGTTGACGATCTAACGACGGTTATCGGTTCTCTGAAGACTTGGATTGCTCTGGGTGCTGGAGCTTGCTGAGAGGAGGAAGACGTTGAGTGTCTGTATCTGCCTCTCTGGTGGTTGTGTGTTCTGTCCGTGTGTAGGTAGGTGTATGTGTGAAAGAAGGAAATGATCCCTCTATTTATAGCTTTGTAGGCTGGCTGCTCATGCGCGCATGTAGGATGCACCTGTACGCGGGGACGCCACGTGTTGATCGCTGATGGAGGTGCATGAACGATGTGCCCTGATCGAGGGGTTGATTTCTTTATACTGCTGTTGTGGACCGGCACGTAGCAGAGGAGAAGATCTTTCTGTTGCTGAGATCTTGGGTGAGTCGAGTCAAAGGACACGTGTCATCGACCCATGGCTCGGAGATCTCTGATTTGGTGGGGAATGATCTGGTAGGATGCGCCTAGGATTTGGTGCATGAGGAGGCTTTGGCTCGTAACCTTTAGGAGTCACAAACCATTCGGGGCGCATGGATTTTGAGGCGCATGCGAGGCTTCAGAAGTGACTTAACTCCTGTCTTTCGGGATCAGAGAGCAGTCTGAGGCGCATGGCTTTTGAGGCGCATGCAGAGCTTAAATGGTGACTTTTTTTCTGTCTTTAGGAATCAGTAAAAAGTCTGAGACGCATGACTTTTGAGGCACATACAGATTTGGGTGCATGGCTGCAGAGGCACATGCAAGCAGTTGGATGGCCATGTGGCAGTAGCCGTCGGAGGAAAGTAATGATGATGCTGACGTCGGCGACGCTTCGTCTTCTGAACTGTTCAGACTTCGGGAGGCGTGCTGCCAACTCTGTCAGTTCAGCATTTAATGTTTGTGATATTCGATGGACAGCTGAGTGGGCGCGTCGGTTGGCGTTCCACTAGGCGTATAGGGACGCATGGGGGGCGCATCCCTGTGATGTGCTTGGTACTGAAGGGCGCATCTGTGTGATGCGCTTGGTGTTAAAGGGCGCGTCTGTGTGATGCGCGGTCTGGCCGACGCATCTGCTTCGTGACACGTCTTTAATGGTGCGACTGTTACGATCTTCGAGTGCTTTAAATAGCTGTCTTGACTTAGCTGAATTCGAAGCGTCCAGTTCATCCATTTAATGCAAATTCATTGCATGGTATTCGGAGAGCCATCCACTTGGCGCATGGGTTTGATTTGCCCGGCCTATAAATAGTGGCATGGAGAGAGTTTGTTTCTAATTCTCTCACGTCCTTCCCACATGAATTCGTTTACTCAGATGCATTCTGTTGATGAGATGCTCCCGAGGGTGAAGATACGACGCAATGTCTTCATTGATGCACTTGAAGGTGACTGTTACATCCAAAAGTCGGAGTCGAGGGCTTCCGAGGCAGGCGGAAGGTGCCTGTTGCATCCAAAGATAGGGATGCTTGGGCCTCGTCTTCGTTGTGCAGGAAGAGCCATAGATCAGAATTGCGGTGCTGCAGCTTTGGTGGCTCTTTCTTCCTTCAAAAATGGGTGTAGCCCAGTCTGGTTGTGTTGAAAGCTGCTCCTTTAGTCGCAGTTTCGATCACGGTCTTCCTTGGCCTTTGGAGGCTCTTTCGAAGCCTCCCCTGGCCACAGGTTGGCTTATGGTTCTTTTCTCTTCCTCGGCTAGAGGGTTGATTGCCACCCTCGTTCTGCTCAATAAATGCTTCATTAGTCGAAGCATTTCGACGGCGGTGAGCCTGGCTGGAAGAGCGGCACATAACTGGGCTGCTGAAGGGATGCACATAACTGGGATGCACATAACTGAGCTGCTGAAAAGGATGCGCCCTGCTGAGGGCGCATGGTGGGATGCGCCTGACTGGGGGCGCATGGTGATCGCTGCGCCTATTTGAGGGCGCATGATGGTTGCTGGCTGTAGACTTAGGATCTTTTCTTTGTAGAAATTCTCCTTTGTACAATCTTTTCTTAGACATGTAATAGACTTTTATATGTAATAAAAAAAGTCTTCTTTCAATGCCTATTTTTGCTGTTTGAGAAGTACTTTGTCCAAGCTCTGGCGCATGGGCTTTCTGGTTCTGAAATTCCATGCTTCTACAATGGTTACTCTAATATGGTTAATATTTTCTAAGTGTAAAATTAGTAAAATATACTTTATAGATTTTTTCTCTATTTCTAAATATAGTTATTTAGTAATAAAATATTTATATAATTGTTATTAAAGTGTAGTGTCTATATTAGAATAATATTATTAGTAATTATATTCTAGATGTTATTAACTTTATTAAATTGCTTCCTTGCTATATATGTATAGTAATTCCTAAAATATTATAGAGTATCAATTGCTAATATTAGATAATATCGTCTGTTATAAATGAATTAAATAGTAAGTATTTTCTAAATGGTTCTTTTGTTAAAAATATTTATATAAATACTTTATTCTATGACAAGTGGTTCCTTTTGTTAAACATAGTTTAAATTATCTTACTTAATTATTTGGAATAAAACTATATTATACTTTTTGAAAGTATGGTTTAAAAGCAAGTTTCTATTTATCTAGTTAAAAACTATTTTTCCATAAGAATATTAAATTATTTAATAAGTAAATGGTTTATAATTATTTAACTAGTTAGTTTTCTAGCTAATGGTAATTCCTTTAAAAACCCTAACAACTTGTACAAAATATAACAGGTGATTTACAACCATGCAGTACTACTCTCGTGCAACCAAACCGAGGCAAGTACACTGACTCGACTTGTAATCTGTATTTTTGTCTTACATTCCTGTGCCATGTTCTCATATCGGACACGAGATACACACGATTGCCTTGTATATTGTTTATTGCTTGCGAGTCATTATTTATTGCGGGGATTAGGAGAAATATTAGCTTTTGTGTGACCACACCTAACATAAGTAATTGTGGATAGCCTAATCGTACACTTCACGTACGATGAAGCCGGACCTTGTAGAATTGATTGACTCATTGATTGATTGTGCTCCTAAGCCGGTCACACATTAGTTTAATATTTCAAAATTGTCACACTTGCATATTGATTGTCATGTTCATTACCTTGTACATTGATAGCCGTGTTCATTGTCTAGCATATTGATTGTCGTCCATTGCCTACAGTTTTTACACATCATTTTTGGTACCGCAGTTTCATTTTCATTTCTGGTATTCTGGTATTCTGGTTTCACCTTGTATTCCGTACTACAGATTACATTGTATATTGCTCTTATCAGGGTTGTACTTTGCTCTTTTTCTGACAGGATACGTTGCAGGTGAGTGGGAGATTACATGGAGCTTGTGATTGCAACAGGATATTGCAGCTTTCATTTTACTTTATTTTTTGGAGATTGTATTTTGGATATTCATTATTGTATCTTTATTTTATTTGACCGGATTTGTCTCCGGCTGATTTTGTACATACTTTACTTGATGGATATTGGTGATTTCTGGGAACGTTATAAAAGCTGTGTTGGTTTACAATATATTATGACTTGGAGTTTTCCTTAGTATTATACAGCTTACTTCGTCGTGTCCATCGACGAAGGCTAGGCATGTTCGACTCGTATCCGATTATTCGGGAGCGGATCATGACATATTTTTAGTGGTGGCCCATGCAGGTCTGTCCTAATAACACTTAGGCAATAAAGTGTTATTGGGGGACCAGCAAAAGCTAAGGAAAACTCATTACAGCATAGGAACCGCGGAAAAATGGTTTATGGTTATTGATGTTTAAAAATTTTGAAATTTGATTTACTTATGATTTTAGGTTAGTTTAAGATTTTTCTAGGATATAGCAATCAACAGTTTATTTTTCTGTTACAGGACGGTCGCCATGACGAACACTGGGACCAGCGAGCAGCCTGCACCTAGTGCACAAGAGCAGCTTCCACCACCTCCGCCTCAGCCGCTTCCTCCGATGATGACGTTCGATGGCACGCAGATGATGACTATGTTTCAGCAGTTCATGGAGGTCCAGAATCAGCAGGCCGCACAGTTCAAAGAGGCTCAGATTCAGCAGGCCGCACAGTTCAGAGCGAACGTCGTCGACGCACTCAGGACCAGAGAGCCGGCAGCACCAGCTCCAGTAGCACCGCCGGCACCAGCAGCGCCGAGGCCAGGGACTGCCAAGGACTATCAGTTCCTCTGCCCGATAGATTTTTGGGGAAATAAGGGGATAGTCTACACAGACGAGTGGCTGGAGAATGCTGAGCGGTCATTGAAAATGGCAAGGATCCCGGATGATTTGAAGGTCGAAGTTGCGAGCATGCGACTTTTCGACATTGCTAGGGCTTGGTACCGGGAGGAGCCCCAGTTAGCGGAGCTCGGAGTTTCTTGGAAGGATTTCAAACTGCTGTTCCAGGAGAAGTTCTTCCCGAATGTGGAGCGGGACGAGCTTCGGATGTAATTTGAGGCATTGCAGCAGGGGAGTATGACAGTGGACCAGTATACATCGGAGTTCACCCGACTCAGCAGGTTCACAGAGAACCTAGTCAGCACGCCGAAGGAGAGGGCTTGGAAGTTTAAGAAGGGTCTCACCAGGGAGCTGCGACATGCAGTAGCTATTAGTCAGGCCACTACCTATGCGAGCATCCATAAAGTTGCTCAGGGAGTGGAGAAGGAGATAGATCCGAAGCTTAAGCGGGACCGAGACATTGGCGCCAGCAGTTTCCAGGGTCCACCGAAGCGGACCGACACTCAGCTGAGGCCACCTCAGCATCAGCATCATGTTCGAGCTCCGACATCACCGAGATAGCAGAGACAGATCCAGACCCCGATGTACTTTTCTTGTGCATACTGCAAGAGACCGGGACACCGTGTCGGGGAATGCCGCAAGAAGTTAGGACAGTGCTTGATTTGTGGATTTGCCACTCACCAAGTGAGAGATTGTCCTGCAGCTTTCACTCGTCAGGAGCCAACACCAGAGCAGCAGCAGGAGGACCCAGTCTTTGAGGATCAGTAGTAGTCGCAGGAGCGCAGTCGGATGGACCGATATCACCCTTACTTGCTTGTAGTAGCTAGATTTTTGTATTGCCTATTTTGAGGCTTGTCTCTGAGTTTTTTTGCATTTACAGTCTTTCGTATTTGTTCAGTGACTACTTGTTAGTCCTTGTTACTTTTTATTATCCAAATAAAAATCTTTTACTCAATTTTTTCTTAAATTTTATTTCTACTTGATTTTGTGCACTCTACAAAACCCTTAAAATTTTGAGGACGAAATTTTTGTAAGGGGAAAGATTTGTAACTCCCTAAACCAAATTTTTTTGATTTTTAAGAATTTTTGATGAAACAACATTGTTTTCTAAATAAAACTATTCATTATGCTTCAAATTATTCATTTTATAAAATGAGCTTGATTATTATTATTTTTTTACTAAATGTTACTATTAAGGTTGATTAATAGTGAAATTGATCATAGTTGCAAAGTGGTTTCTATTAGTTAACTTCTAAATGGATTCTATTTGACAAATATATTTTCGTAATTAATTATTATTTAGTAATTAAGAAGTATAACTGTCTTTAGTTGACAATTAGCAGTGAGAAGATTTATTAACTAAATTTTTATAAATTAATTATTTTCCTGTTCCTGATTTCTGTTCTTAATAACTGATTTGATTTTTATTATTTTAAAATCTGTTTGGAGGGAATATTTGAAATTTGGAATTTGGAATTTGGATCAGTAATTTTAAATTTTGAAATTCTGTTATTCTGTTACTATTTTTAATTCCTGCCCCCAAATCTATTTTATATTACCAAACTGCCATTTTATATACACCCCCAGATCTAGTATTAATTATATCTATGCTACTGTATTTTTTATTATAAATACAATAATATTTTAATATTATTTTATACATTCTAAGACTGACACTGTCAGTCATTCTCTCTCTCTCTCCACTGTATAATCTCTCTCTCTCTCTCTCTCTCTCTCTCTCTCTGTTCTCTCTCTCCTCTGTCCCGGCCATCCTCAGCCGAGCTCCACCGCCGTTGTCGCCGAAGTCCAGATCGCCGCCGCCACCTCGAAGATCGGCCAGCCTTGACTGCAGTGCTGGATCTCGAAGACAGCACCCGTCTTGGAGACCGCGCCACCGCCATCATGCTGAGCTGACCTTAGCTGCACCGCCGACGCTTCGATTTTCGTGCTGCTTCCTCGAGCAGTACACGGCCCTTCGCGACCCGAGGAGTCGTCTCGAGAGGAGCGCCGCCCTTCGAGTAGTTGTCGCCGCCGTCGAGATCCAGCAGCGCCAGGAGCCAGCCAGATCAGACCGACAAGCCAAGCCAAAGTCCGTCGCCGACGACTGCGCCTAGACTCGCCGTCGGTCAGCAGTGCTTCGCCAGACCGAGGATTCGCATCGAAGGCACCCCTCGCTTGCTGAGCCACCGTCGTCCTCAGAGTCTTGCCGTCGGAGCCGTATCTCGCCGCCGCCGTGGATCGACGTCCCCATCACGACCGAGGGTGAGCTTTCGACTTGATCTTCTCGAACCCCCTTCTTGTTCTTCATAGTTCTGCTTGTGTATCTAGATCTAGGGTTTCTGTGAGGAGGAGAAGACCTAGAATTAGGGTTTTGGGACATTGATTTGGGGATCTAGGGTTTGTGTGGGTCTGGAAGAAGAAGAGTGAAGGTGGAGAACTAATTAGGGTTTGGGTTCTGAGTTCGAAGGAGGAAGAGGAAGTTGGGATCGAATTAGGGTTTTGGGATGGGGCTAGTTGGCCGGACGAGAGCAGTATGAGAAGAAGCTAGGGCTAAGACTAGAAGGGATGAAGAGAATAGGGTTCGGGTTTATGGCTGGAGGAAGAGGACGAAGTGGAATAGGGTTGCTCGTCAGAGAAGAAGAAGGAGTTGGGGATTAGGGTTTCGGGACAGGTTGAAGAGGAGGAAGGAGACAAAGCAGTGGCTGGGTTCTGCTCGGATGAAGGAAAATAAGCAGGAGAGAGAAAGAGAATGGGATTATATTTGAGGTTGTGGGCCGGGTTTTTGGGCCACAGAGTCGGGCTTAGGGAATTGGTTACAAATTAAGGTTTTAATTGTTAAACTAACAGTGAGCAGAAGGCTGGGCCAATTAAAGTCAGGCCAACAGCAGTAATGGTGATTATCTGGGCTGAGTTTTAAGTTTTATTTGTAAATTTAAATTGGTGGAGAATTGGTTAGTTTATTAGCAGTAGATTTAAATCTGGGCCGGGTTTTGGGTAGTAAGTTGGGCTGGTTTGACATATAGGCTGGATTGGGTTGAATTTTGTAAATTGTTTATATTCTGTGGGCTGGATATGGGGATCTTCGGGCTATTATTATCTTAGCATTATTTTGTTGTCATTGGTTAGCCTTATAACAAAAGTTTAGTAAAAGGAAATGGTTACTCTAATATGGTTAATATTTTCTAAGTGTAAAATTAGTAAAATATACTTTATAGATTTTTTTTTCTCTATTTCTAAATATAGTTATGTAGTAATAAAATGTTTATATAATTGTTATTAAAGTGTAGTGTCTATATTAGAATAATATTGTTAGTAATTATATTCTAGATGTTATTAACTTTATTAAATTGCTTCCTTGCTATATATGTATAGTGATTCCTAAAATATTATAGAGTATCAATTGCTAATATTAGATAATATTGTATGTTATAAATGAATTAAATAGTAAGTATTTTCTAAATGGTTCCTTTGTTAAAAATATTTATATAAATACTTTATTCTATGACAAGTGGTTCCTTTTGTTAAACATAGTTTAAATTATCTTACGTAATTATTTGGAATAAAACTATATTATACTTTTTGAAAGTATGGTTTAAAAGCAAGTTTCTATTTATCTAGTTAAAAACTATTTTTCCATAAGAATATTAAATTATTTAATAAGTAAATGGTTTATAATTATTTAACTAGTTAGTTTTCTAGCTAATGGTAATTCCTTTAAAAACCCTAACAACTTGTACAAAATATAACAGGTGATTTACAACCATACAGTACTACTCTCGTACAACCAAACCGAGGCAAGTACATTGACTCGACTTTTACTCTGTATTTCTGTCTTACATTCCTGTGCCATGTTCTCATATCGGACACGAGATACACACGATTGCCTTGTACATTGTTCATTGCTTGCGAGTCATTGTTTATTGTGGGGATTGGAAGAAATATTAGCTTTTGTGTGACCACACCCAACATAGGTAATTGTGGATAGCCTAATCGTACACTTCACGTACGATGAAGCCGGACCTTGTAGAATTCATTGACTCATTGCCTCATTGATTGATTGTGTTCCTAAGCCGGTCACACATTAGTTTAATATTTCAAAATTGTCACACTTGCATATTGATTGTCGTATTCATTGCCTTGTACATTGATAGCCGTATTTATTGTCTAGCATATTGATTGTCGTCCATTGCCTGCCGTTTTTATACATTATTTCTGGTACCGTAGTTTCATTTCCATTTCTGGTATTCTGGTATTCTGGTTTCACCTTGTATTCTGTACTACAGATTACATTGTATATTGCTCTTGTCATGGTTGTACTTTGCTCTTTTTCTGACAGGATACATTGCAGGTGAGTGGAAGATTGAGTAATGCTACAGTTACAACCAAATACTTACAACCCTCTTACAACCTTCACCCATTGCTGACATGTGGGCCATGGCCCACATGTCAGCACATGGGTGAGTGGTTGTAAAAGGGTTGTAAGTGGTAGTAGACTTAGCATTATTGGTGGAAGATTACATGGAGCTTGTGATTGCATCAGGATATTGCAGCTTTCATTTTACTTTATTTTTTGGAGATTGTATTTTGGATATTCATTATTGTATCTTTATTTTATTTGACCGGATTTGTCTTCGACTGATTTTGTACATACTTTACTTGATGGATATTGGTGATTTCTGGAAACGTTATAAAAGCTGTGTTGGTTTACATTACATTGTGACTTGGAGTTTTCCTTAGTATTGTACAGCTTACTTCGTCGTGTCCATCGACGAAGGCTGGGCGTGTCCGACTCGTATCCGATTATTCGGGAGCGGATCGTGACACAATGAGTGCAGCCCATTGCGGAAGACTGCTTCTGCTTCTGTTGCTGAGGGGACGTCGGTGTCGAAAGCTGAACCGACGAAATCGAATTTGTCCTTCCGGGAACTCCAATAGTCAAAGCCCTAACTGTCGGGGCTGGTGCTTGTCGCGCCCCGCTCCCGTAGGAGCGATCGTCCTCGCTAAGGCGTGATGCCGCACGAGCCTAGATTGCGCTCGTGCAAGGCGGGTTCCATAACGGCCGATTTCAGCGGCTGCGACGGGGTCGTCGGACAGAAGTCCCATGCAGAGACGTTGAATCATAGCAGCAGAATTTAGAACAAAACACAAGTCATTGCAAAACACTCTTTTATTGATATTGAAATATAGATTACAATGGGGCGCCAGGCCAAGATTACAATCACTCAAGCTCACTCTTCTCACATTTTACAAGTTCACTCAGCTCTCTCTCTTCTCTCAATTACAAGTCTTGATCCAGCGGAAGCTTTGGAAGGTGATGTCCATACATTATGTCCTGTATAAGTCTTTACTCCATGCGGCCGCACGCTTCGAATCGCCAAGGAACTCCGTGCCTCGACGCATCCAAGCGAGCTCCGCGCCACGGGCTTCTACCTGTGCCTGCACATGTAAACTAAGTGGGTGTCAGTACTCAACTGTACTGGTGGAGTGAGCTCCTCGCCCACCCATAAAAAACCAACACGTTAGATTTACTTTGTGCAATACAGTCCCCTTTATGATTGTCTTTCTAGTGTTGCCTTAGGATCAATTTTAGGACCGACGCCCTGCCTATTTTGTGTCTTTAGACCTTCTCGTGCTTGCAACGACAATGTTAACTCATACCTTGCCTCAAGACCCACTACTAAAATATGCTAAAATAGCGACGTATATCAGCGACGGCAGAAATACCCGTCGCTGATAATTGCCTATAGCGACTTCTTGTGCTACACGTCGCTGTCCGTCGCTGCGTAGCGACGTTCTACGGCGTAGTATAAGTTACGTCGCTGATGGACGACCTTTTGCGACGGATGTCCAATGTACGTCGCTGTATTGCGACGTTTAGCGACGTATAATTTATGCGTCGCTGTTTTATTACATATAGGGTTCCTGGCCAGATCGAAATCACAAAAATTTTGCCCAAAATTTTTCTTCCCGTTCTCCCCTCTCCCTCTGGCGAACCCTCCCCTCCGGCGACCCCTCCCTCCGACGACACCCTCCCCCTTCTCCCCCCGGTGACCCCGCTCGCCCGTTGACCCCTCCCTCCGGCGACCAGCCTCCCTCCTCCGACGAAGGAGCCTTCCTCGCCGCCTTCCTCCTCCGACGAAGCCACCCTCCTCGCCGCCTCCATCCTCCGACGAAGCCACCCTCCTCAGGTAAACCCTAACCCTAGCCCTAGCTATCTAGACACAGACACGGACATGAGAACCCTAACCTTAGCTGGGGTGGTCTTTCTGTCGAGGGGGGGAGAAAGGGGTGGGGGTGGGTGCAGGGGGTGGAGGGGTCTTACTGTCGAGGGGTGGAGGGAGGGGTGGGGTACCTGGGGGGTGCAGGGGTAGGGGGAGGGGGGCATGGTTGGGGTGGGTGCAAGGGGAGGGGGGCAGGGGAGGGAAGGCAGGGGAGGGTTGGGGTGGGTGCAGGGTTATGGGGAGGGGGGAGGGGGGAGGGAGGGAGGGGGGGCAGGGGAGGGTTGGGGTGGAGTCAAGGGTAGGGGGAGGGGGCAGGGGAGGGGGGAGGGGGGCAGGGGAGGGTTGGGGTAGGTGCAGGGGTAGGGGGAGGGGGACAGGGGAGGGTTGGGGTGGGTGCAGGGGTAGGGGGAGGGGGGCAGGGGAGGGTGCAGGGGTGGGTGCAGGGGTATGGGGAGGGGGGCAGGGGAGGAGGGGGGGAAGGGGGGGCAGGAAGAATGAATGAAACCGAATGAATAAGGCGAACGCAGTGAGGAGTGACGTAAGCGCACTCCTAATGAGAGTGATTTTCCCTCCAAAAGAAAGCAATCGTCCACGCCAGGGAGGGGGGAGGGGGGGAGGGGGGGCAGGGGAGGGTTGGGGTGGGTGCAGGGGTAGGGGGAGGGGGGCAGGGGAGGGGGAAGGGGGGTAGGGGAGGGTTGGGGTGGGTGCAGGGGTAGGGGAAGGGGGGCAGGGGAGGGTTGGGGTGGGTGCAGGGGTAGGGGGAGGGGGGCAGGGGAGGGTGCAGGAATCGGTATCGGACTATATGTATACAATGTATATACATGTATATATACTCACACACTTACATACACACACAAATACATAGATACTCACACACTTACATACACACACAAATACATATGTATACATGTATATATATACTCACACACTTACATACACACACAAATACATATATAAATATATATGTATATACACCAAGGTTCACAATATCGGTATCGGAATCGGTATCGGACTATTTCTATGAGTATTGGTATCGGCTATATCGGTAGTATCGGCGGTATCGTATCGGAGTATCAGACTTTGGTATCGGAAAACAAATAATTATTAATAAATTATTTATATTTATAAACATATATTTTATACATTTAGGCATAATTTTAAGTATTTCAGCGTTATTTCTTAGTAGTTTTGAAATTATATGAAATAGTAGTCACCCTTACCGATTGGTTTTGCCGAATTGACCGGAACAAAGACCCCCAATGTCGGTATCGATCAATATTTGGTATTGGTTGGTATCGGATCGGAACTTGCCAAACCGTATCAGTATCGGCCGTATCGGATCGGTATCGGCTGATACTTTAAACCATGATATACACACAAATACACATATATATACAATCAAAAATCCATTTGAAATTTATTTTAAGAATCTGAAATGTTGACGATATATACCCAAGGTTCACAATATCGGTATCGAAATCGGTATCAGACTATTCCTATGAGTATTGGTATCGGCGATATCGGTAGTATCGGCGGTATCGTATCGGAGTATCGGACTTTGGTATCGGAAAACAAATAATTATTAATAAATTATTTACATTTAAAAACATATATTTTATACATTTAGGCATAATTTTAAGTATTTCAGCGTTATTTCTTAGTAGTTTTGAAATTATATGAAATAGTAGTCACCCTTACCGATTGGTTTTGCCGAATTGACCGGAACAAAGACCCCCAACTTAAGGTATTGGTATTGGGATACCAATAGCGATAAGGTAAAGGGTACCTTGGTAGGTAATGACTAGAAATAGGATATTTGTGCCTGTTGGATAATGTGTGTCCATCTTTGCAGAATTATTTCCAAATGGATATGAATTACTACTTGCGAAATCGTTCATGGATGTACAATCGTCGTCCTGATGATATGTATGGTGTGCGGGATGAATACATAGCGGGAGTAGAGCAGTTCCTGCAGTTTGCTAAGGCGTTCCCTCAGTACATGGACGACACTAAAATTAAGTGTCCGTGTGTGAAATGTCATAACGTGAAATATTATCCAGAAGTGGAAGTGACATATCATTTGTACTCGAGGGGTTTCGCGCCTAATTACTATCAGTGGACCGCACACGGAGAACTTGTGTCTTTAGCATCAAAGCCGGAGCCTTACGTTGAGCCGTATATGCATGCGGGACCTAATTTTGTTTCAGATAATCATGCATACGACGACGGGTGCGTGAACATGGTTTTTGACGCTGCGGGGCCTAGTTTCGTTCATGATGCACCTGAGGAGGCACCGAACGCCGATGCTGCACAGTTCATGGAGTTGCTGGAGAATACAAGGACTCCATTGTATCCTGGTTGTGAGGATCATTCACTGTTGGAGGTGGTTACAAGACTGTTGAGCATTAAGTCAGATTTTAATATGTCGCAAGAATGCTACAACCGAGTGTTGGAGTTGATTATAGAGATCTTGCCGGCGGGTGCTAAGTTGCCTAAAGACTTCTACCGGTCTAAGAGGATGGTGAGATCGCTCTGGATGGGATACGAGAAAATCGATTCCTGTCGCAATGGGTGCATGCTGTACTATAAAGACGACAAGGACGCAGATGTGTGCAGATTTTGTGGTGCTGATCGCTATAAGACAACTAGCACAGGAAGGTATACCGGTGCAAGACCGACCGATTCAATGTACTACTTGCCTTTAACGCCGCGGTTGCAAAGATTATTTTGGTGAAAGAGACGACCGAAAATATGAGTTGGCACATACGAGAACAGATTGAAGGAGTGTTGGATCACCCATCCGATGGAGAAGCGTGGAAGCACTTTGATCGAGTGTATCCTGATTTTGCTTCAGATCAGCGTAATGTCAGGTTGGGACTATCTTCTGACGGTTTTACTCCTTTTGTTCTTTCGGGATCCCAGTATTCGTGCTGGCCTGTGATTGTCACTCCGTATAACCTACCGTCTTGGATGTGCATGAAGACTCAGTACATGTTTCTAACCGTTATAATTCCTGGTCCAAACAATCCTAAGAGGAATATTGACGTGTACTTACAGCCCTTGATAGATGAGTTGAATCAGTTATGGGAAGTAGGCGCTAACATGTACGATGTTTCCAGAAAGCAGAATTTTCAGATGAAGGCAACCCTTATGTGGACCATCAACGACTTTTCGGCCTATGGAATGTTATCTGGATGGAGCACTCATGGCCGTCTCTCATGTCCGTATTGCATGGACCGTAGTAAGGCTTTCCGCTTGAAACACGGAGGAAAACTGTGCTTCTTTGATTGTCATCGGCAATTTCTGCCAAAAGATCATCCGTTCAGAAGGAACAGGAATGCATTCCATGCCGGCGTTGTAGAGAAGGGTGATCCACCGCCAAGGTGGTGCGGAGCCACGATATGGAAGGAGGTTAAAGATTTTCCAAGTGCTATCGAAGATCCTACAACTGGGTACAAGTGCGATGGATTTGGTAGAGATCATAACTGGACAAAGAGGAGCATATTCTGGGATCTGCCATACTGGAGTACCAATCTGATCAGACATAATCTTAATGTCATGCATATTGAGAAGAATGTGTTTGATAACATAATTAATACTGTGATGGACGTAAAGGAAAAAACGAAAGACAATCCCAAGGCCAGGTTGGACTTAGAAGAAATATGCAAACGCCCTACGTTGCATTTGATACAGCAGAATGGAAAACAGTTCCTGCCGAAGTCAATTTTCTCGCTGGATAAGAAGGATAAAGTGAGACTTTGTCGGTGGATCCAGGGCCTAAAATTTCCAGACGGATATGTGTCAAATCTGAGAAGATGTGTCGATCCGAAGGAAAACAAATTGACGGATATGAAGAGCCACGACTGTCACGTATTCATGGAGAGGTTAATTCCGATTGCATTTCGGGAATTCTTACCGCAGGCAGTTTGGGATCCATTGACGGAGCTTAGCATATTCTTCAGGGATCTTTGTTCTAAGAAATTGCTCGTTGATCGTCTAGAAAAGCAAGAGAAGGATATTACGGTAACACTATGCAAGCTAGAGAGGGTGTTTCCTCCTGGATTCTTCGACTCTAAGGAGCATTTGCCGATTCATCTATCCTATGAGGCACGTGTTGGTGGACCCATCGAATATCGATGGATGTACCCGTTCGAGCGACATTTGAATCACCTAAAAAGAAAGGTGAAAAATAAGGCACGGGTCGAGGGTTCTATTTGTGAAGCCTATGTTCTCGAGGAGATTACAAACTTTTGTTCGATGTATTTCAAGCCTCATGTTGCAACTAATAGAACGAGAGCTTCCAGAAATGACGACGGAGATCATAAAAGTAATGATACAATACTGAAGGTATTTAATGCTCCAGGAAAGCCATCGGATAAAATGAAGAAGAGATATCTGAACGATGATGAGCTAAGGGCTGCTCGGTGTATGTATTACTCAACTGTGATGAGGAGGAAGTAGAGAAACTGGAAGGGTAAGTAAATAATACGTCTATATTATTTTAATAGTGTTAAGAATAATACTATTACATTAATTGCACGATGTTGTTTTCAGCATATTTAATGATGATGTGAGGTCAGGTAGGCCACACATAACAGAAGAAGAACTAGAACAAGAAATGAGGCATTATTTTTCATCATGGTTGAGTGCATATGTAAGACTTGAGAACTCTGTAATTACCTTTCTGTATATGCACTTGATTTAGAATGAGCTTAAATTTGCTTCTTTCGTGGTATTTAGGTCGATCGTCCATACGTAAGACTTGAGAATGAGTCTATTAGAACGCTAGCCAATGGACCAATTTATGCTGCAAAAATATGGCCAAGCTACTGTGTTAATGGATTTAGGTTCAAGTCAACAACTTGCCCGATTAGAGACAACTTTGTGGATCTCGACTCCACCAAAAACAGCTGTTTGTGTATCAGATCTTCGAACTACAAAGATGTTGATGCGGGCAACGATTTCTATGACGTGCTACAGGAGATCGTGGAGCTGACATATAGTTATGGAATAGAGCCTGCTAAGATTGTGTTATTCAGGTGTGATTGGTTCGATCCGATTGAAGGTCAGGGTTGGAAAGTAGACAAGCACGGTCTTGTTGATATAAACTATCGGCGTCGATATCAAGCCTATGAACCATATGTCCTATCAAGTCAGGCTCAGCTCGTGTACTTCACAAGTTATCCTAAACGGGGAACAACAAGGTCGGACTGGTGGGCAGTATGCATGACCAAAGCTAGAAATATCTTTGAGGTTGACGATATAGCTTATCAACAGAATGAACTACCTCTTGTAACAAATATTATAGAAGTGGACACGACGGAAGTTCCTCATTACACATCTAATTGTGTAGAAGAAGTAGAATTATCTGAAGAGGAAGATGCAGATGAAAGTGAAGATGTAGAGGAGGAAGAAGAAGAAGATGAGCTAAACGAACTAGATGAATTTTCAGAAGAGGATTAAAATCTGTGATGTCTATCATATAAATATGTATTTTTGTAATAATAAATCTGTGACACTTTAGTGACACTTTTATCTGTGACCATGATATTTTTCAAAAATCTGTGATGTCTATCATATAAATATGTATTTTTGTTTTATTGTCATATGTTATTATCAGGTATGACTAGACCAGGAGGACGACGAGGAGGATATTACATTAGGCAGTCCAGTCAGCCTCGGCCTAGGGATGGAGGGGGCAGTTCCGTACCCTCATCCTCATCTCCGAGTACGCCAGTGTACCATTCTGTTCCCGGTCCATTACCGGGACAGGGCAGTTCCATCAGGTTGCAGAGTCCTCCCTCGTCGTTCAGCCTTCCTGATCCCGCGTCCAGCATCCCTGATATCCCGTCCAGCATTCCTCCTGTCGACGGCTCTATGGGGGAAGCCGACGCCGAGCATATGGAGGCCGGCGATCAGACTGAACCTGCCCAGGCAGGAGGTGAGAGCGACCCTCCATGCGCTCCCCCGGGCGAGACGCGTATGGAGATTTGGACGGACGGGCCTATGAAGTAAGTTAATTAATTAATATAAATTTCTCAAATGATTATATGTACATATATATTCATGAAATTTTGTTATTGTATAGATATCGGCCTTCTGAAGTACATAGATAGCTGGGGCTATTTCTGAGGCAGAACTATGGTGGGCCTTGGCTCAACTACTCAGATGCTCCCGCAGATAGGAGGCCTTTTGGTTCGCCCACTTAAAGGTCAAAAAATTGTTTATTTTTAAATTTTAATAATCATTTGTGTATATTATACAACTTTTGTATTTTAATTCTTGTAGAGGACCTATTTCTATCTACCACACCGGGCGACGAGGATCGATGGCCAGTTTCCTGCCGTCGCAGCCAAGCTCATCCGTGATGCGATCGACGACCAGAAGCGTCGTGATCGCGCCGGACGTCCGATCCATGGTTGGATCACGCCAGATCAGTGGGCTGCGATGATGGCTAGATTCAGCGAGCCCAAGTACCAGGAGCGGTCTAAGAAGGCCAAGGTGGCGCGGTCGAGCGCCGGTAAGTGGTGTGGTAGCTCCATTCCGATGACGGAGCATTTTCGTCGTCTGGTACGTTTCCTATGACGGACATTAATTTATATATAGTTCGATATAGAATGTTTAATACTAATAATAGATAATATATTTTAACAGGTAAAAAAGGGTGAGGACCCGAACATGGTGACCGTCTTCCTGGTCATACATCGGAGGGCTGGGGAGTTCATTGACGAGAGGGCGACGCAGGCATATGTACGTTCTATTCTTTATATTAATTTACTATAACTTAGAAAACATGAAAATAGATATCAATATAGACTTTAGCAAACACTTACACGTTAGCAAACATGTTCTAGGCCGAGTTTGTTCGGCTACAGCAGGAGGCGGCTGCTGCTGCTAGTGCGCCAGCAGAGGGAGGGGCTGGTTGTTCCTCCCAGTCGCCTACAGCTCCATCGCAGGACGAGCTCTGGATGTCCGCCGTTGGCGGTCTTCAGAAGGGTACGTACTACGGTACGGGATCCTACGGCACGTATTTGGCTTCGGAGTCATCCCGGGCCCCCTTTGTCAGTGCGTAGTCTCCGACTTCGCAGGCGTCGTCACGAGTTAGGGATATCCTTCGTCAGATCGAGGAGCTGTGTCGCGAGTTGCAGCAGCAGATTTCTGATACGGTCGAGCGACGATCCGACCCTCCGATCGTCACCGGACGATTTGATGCGGTCGAGCATAGTATACAGGAGCTGATGAGTCTACATCAGGCTACAGCTGCCAGCTTGCAGACGCTCACCGAGTCTACGCAGCGCACAGAGCGTAGACAGGTCGAGCTGGAGGGATCGCAGAGGAGCATGTCTGCCTCACTCACTCAGGTTTCGGCTTCGCTTGAGGCGAGTACTGAGAGGGTGGTGAGTACCCTTGCTGCGCATGGTGAGCGACTGCGAGAGCTGGAGCAGATACGTCCTTCCGGTCCATCGACGGCACCGACTCCAGACACTGTACTGCCTCCGGCGCCGACTCCTGACATTGTACTGCCTCCTACTGCCCCTACGGTACAGCTCACCCAGCAGCAGTATGACTACATTCTATCCCAGTTGTGCGGCAGGGGTCCGTAGTGATTTTATTGGTTTTTTATGACTTGTATGTATTGGCCCTATGGGCAAATTATTTATTCATACAACTGTTGTTTATACACTTGGTGGGAGACTTTTTATCATCTTCCATTTTTATTTGACTCTATTGGATGTTTGTGAGGATTTGTGTCTGTGATATTTACTATGCACTGCCTCCTGTTTTTATTGTGATATTTACTTTGTGATATCTGCGACGGGGATGACAAATAAACCTACGCTGGGTTATAAGCGATGATCTGATATACAAAGAAGGTGCTGCCGAAATTTTTAAAAAATATATTATGTATTTTTGTTATGATGTGTGTCTGTATTTACAGTGAATGTGAAATACAGTATTCGGAACCATCGACAGTTTCGATTACTGTTGTATGTGTTATCTTGGATAGAAATAGCAACAGTTCAGGGTGCACTTCTGAGAGGTTCATTTTTACGTCCTTCACTTTCTCGGGACGTTGTAAAGGTTCCCGAGAAGGTGAAGGACGGGAAGAGGAAGCTCTGAGAAGTGCACCCTGAACTGTTGCTCTTTCTATCCAAGATAAAAATATAGAACAGTAAGCGAAACTGTCGATGGTTCGAACACTGTACTTCACACACACAGTAAACACAGACACACAGCATAACAAAAATATTAATTATATTTTTTTAAATTTTTTTTATAATATCTGCGACGTCCTGCGACGTTCTACGACGTCCTGCAACGTAAAGTAGAAGTCGCTATACGTCGCTAAATAGTGACGTCATGTCACTAGACGTCGCTAAATACGTCGCTACATATGTCGGTAGCCGTCGCTAAGTTGCCCACGTGGTTGCCATACCATGTCATCATATATAAAGTTTACAACGTCGTAAGTGGCCGTTTTACGTCGCAAAGTTGGCGACGTAGTGATACGTCGCTATCTGTCGCTCATTTTACGACGACTAGCGACAATTAACTCTGCGTCGTAAATAGCGACGTTCGGCGACTAAATTGCCATCTGCGACTTGCCTATAAGCGACGTCCGTTTTTCGTCGCTAAATATGTCGCAAATAGGTTTTAGCGACGTATTTTCCATTTTTAGCGACGTCTCCTGACGTCGTTAAAATGGGTTATTTTAGTAGTGACCCTTTTCGTGCCAACAACGTTAACCTATCGAGTCGTGTTTGCCTTACGGCTTAAAATCAGAGACGCAACTACGCGGTAGTTCCCAATTTCCTTACGATCGTGCTACAATTCCTTTGTGTCGTGCCTCGCAACTCAGTGCAACTCAACCATATCGCCGCCCCGCGGCCACCCTTTGTTACTTTGATTGCCAACTGACCCAATCAAGACTTGTGGGCTAAGTGTCACTCGACTGACTTTGCCTTGCGGCGGTTTTCCGACTTAAACTCAAACAACTCAACCAACTTATGCAAACTTATATGCCGACAACTCAAGACTCGACGCCACATCTCGTGCCGAAGCACGTCGCTTATGTTGTATCCATTCTTAAGTCCAAACATTTGTATTCTAACTTGTACCCACATTCAACAACTCAACTCAATCCAAAGGCACTCATGCGGATTGCCGCTATGCCGACTCATCTATATGATTTGGTCACTGACTCCTAGAGCCATCGTGGACTCCTCTTAGCTTTTGTTAGACGGGCGCCCCTTTCAGCGCAAGGTAGCTAGCCCCGCTGCAAGTCCCCGCCTAACCCGTGCCAAAAGCACAGCTAAATTAATTGTTTCCTAATGCCCGCGTCGGTCCCGAGGCCCCGGGTTACCGTACGGGAAAACTCTCACCTTGTCAATAAGTTATCCATGACCATGCAAGACTCGACTCGAACTGACATCTCACACAGTCATGCTACCTCTAGTGTCACCATTTCTTTCAGGGCCAAGTTCAATATTTCTTTCTTATGAGACCGCCTCACCGACATGTTGTAGCACCTAGTTTCCCAAATAACGGTAATTTTGAAATTTTGTGTTTACAATTATTTTAATAATGATATTTAATTCATGATATGATTTTTGGTGATTTTAAATTATTTTAAAATTATTTAAATCAATGACTTGTGATTTTGACGTTTTGCTAGTGAAATCCTAGAGACTGTTTGACCTAGAGCCTAACCATGTGATTATGATATTTTAATATCATTTTTGGCCTAAAGATATTTTTTGCATTTGACCTCTTTGAATTATTTTGATATTATTTTATTATTTATGATATTGTTTTGGGGTTATTTGAGTCGGGTTCGAATTTCAACTCAATCCGACTTGAAATAGGGACCCGGGGGTAATTTGACTCTAGTGGGACCCACACACTAGTTAGGCATGGCCACATGATATTAATTTTAGTCCACATGATAGAAATATTTTAGTTAGAGGTTAGACTAATTATTATGGATAATTAGTGTGATTAGAGACTTTAGAATGACTAATTTAGCCCCAACCAATTAGCCCTTTCCTAATACTCATAGAATAGGTTAGTGGGGGCATTTTGGACCTTACCATAATAGGACAAATAGCCCCATATGGCCAGCCACTTTGGGAGAGGATAGGCTCAAGTTCATTTCATTATTCTCATCCACACTCTCTCTCTTATTCTTTCCCAAATTCCTAGAGAGCAATCCCTAGCAATTTCTCCACCAAATCCTTCCATTTCACCACCAAATCTTCTTCTTTCCTACTCCATTCTAGCCAAGGAGGAAGCTACCCAAGTTTGGGAGGATTCGGAGCTCGTTCGTATCCTTTTGGAATCTCTACGTGTCGGTGTCGCTCCGGGAAGGCTTTTCTTCGATTCGATCTACCGGGAGGTATAAATCCCTTCTCCTTTTCATTTTCTCATGCATATAGGTCTATTTTGAACCCATAGGAATGACCCCCATGGTTGTATCTCCATTTGTGTCCATTTCGTGTCCATTTGGAGGTCATAGGAGTGTCCTTTGTGTTGTGGTTGTGTCCATGTGGGAAAATCCCAAATTTGGACACACTATGTGTTATTGTTATGTATGAATGAATTATTACATGTTTAATCTCATATTTTTGTATTGGAGATGTGTTCTATAGTGTCTCATATATATATATATATATTAGTGTAGAGAGTGAGTTCTTGATATATTATGTTATATACTTGTGTTCTTTTGTCTCAAACTACCTAAATCCGTCATGATTTTTATCCACGTTTTTAATTTCAGCCATAACTTAGAAATGTCATAACTTCTAGCTCAAAGCTCGGTTTAATCTTCCATTTTTTTAAAAGAAGCGTATTGAAGTTAGATTTCCAAAAACATGTATTAATAGGCCTAATTCTTTCTGTAACTTTCTAGAGAATTATTTGAGTGTCAGCTGTACGAAAGACAAACGCGTTCTCGGTGTTTTCGCGATCCCGGGAGTTTCCGGAAACGAAAACGCGATCCGTTTGAAGTTTCGAAAAGCTAACACATAGATCTATAACATAATTTAATCCTAGATTTTAATTCATGCTGAAATGGTACAGTATTGATTATTAGTAGGAGTTACTATTCGGCATATGCATTTTGTGCACCCTTGTGTGTACTATAATATTCTATTTGATTTTTACCCATGTTAATGTATATACATTATGTAATTAAATAGAGAATGCAAGCATGAGTAAATGGTTAAATAAATTATGTATGAGGTGTAAGTATCCTATCTAATGTAAGCATGTATAAGTATGGCTTGTAATAAATATGTAGGTTCCATAGTATGTAATGTATGGTGCATATAGTAGTGCAAGAGAATAAATGAATGATGAATGAATGCAAGCATGAATGTAATGTAATAATAGATGTAATGTATGCAATATACAAGTTAATGAGATGTAATGTTCTATGTTAACACAAATCCTATATTACCTCATGTACCCCTTACACTATGTTGACACTATCACACTGGACACTTTGTTCACTTACACTTTGACACTCTTTGATATGTATACACTATGTATGCCCATTTAACCCTCACTTGCCCCTTTGCCATGTTCACTTACACACACATAGCCTCTTAAATAAGTATTTATGAATATAGTTAACTTAGCTATGTATGTATATTATATATATGTTAGCATATTGTGTTGTAATATATAAGTTTATATAACCATTTGAAATGCCATGATTATAGACCTAATGTTATATACCAATATATGCATGTATATATATGTGTAGACATATATAGCTTAAAGTAATAGATTACCTAGTGTATATCCAATATGAATTCTTGTCTATTTGAGTATTGAATAATTGCATGCTTTATAGAGTTGGGTGTATGTTGGCTTGTATAGCCTTGTATTGATGTGTGCTTGCTAGGATAGTCTTGGTTAGGCCTAGTAAAACTTACTGGGTTAGGACATGACCTAGTTTGACTAGTGCAGTTGACCAGAGTTGACCAAGGGTTGACTTTGGCCTAGTTTGACCTAGATTCATGTAGAATACATTGTAGTACTTTATATTACCCTTCTGGACATGTTGTGACTTGTGCTATTCTAATTAGGAGCCAGACACCTCTCCTCGGACAGTATCTTTACCTTGGACATTCAGATATCAGGCGAGTACATTCTCTGATCATTTTATATCCTGTTTAGAATTATTTTCCTGCTTTAAAATACTTTACTTGATACTGTCACGTTGGTCACACGGATTGGTACTATATGGATCTTTTCATGAGATGTTATCCCCCTCGGGAGCATCGGATACTGCATGTTTTGTGCGTTTTACGAATCATCACGTATCTCTATGCTTCCTCTGATTCACGAATTGCTTGTGATACATGTACTCTCATGTTCACAGAGCCATCATGAATCACCTTCACGTATCACTCATTTTATGAGCCATGTGAAGTTTCACGAATCTTAACATAACTTGAACAGATCCTTGTGTATTGATTGGGGATGGGGGAGTAGAAATAGACATATGAATATTATCCAAGTAGCTGTAGTCATGAATCACTCTCTTAGCTGTAGTCATGAATCTCCTATGCCATTCACATGTTTATATTTTACTCTGACTCACTAGTCACTGTTAGTTCTCTATGTATAGTAGATATTTCTATTACAGTTCTCTTTCTCTGTTTACATACTGTATTTCCTTCAGATCCTGTATCTTACTTTACTGCATGATTGTATTTTCTAACCTGCTATGATCTGTTGAGATGTACTGTGCTCGCTCCAGTCCTGACTGGACCTGTTGATAAATTTTACAGATATCCTGGAGGTTGCCTGCTAGCCTAGAGGAGACAGTAGAGGTTGCATAGATAGCTAGGGTTTTTGCTTATAGTTTATTTTCAGTCATCTTGAGTTGTATTTATGGATTACTGTATTTGAGTTTTGAGATGTATTCTGAGTTTGTATCTTAGACACTTAGACTTCTATCTGTTGTATCTCTTTTCGATTTCATGTTTTATCTATCTTCCTTTATGCTCTACCTTAGATGTGATTGAGTTTACATTCTGCTATGTCACCCCCATTCGGGGAGTGTAAACTGTTTAGTCTTATACTGTTAGATGCATTGAGACCTAGGACAGCGTTCTACCGCCGACACTGCGGCGTAGGCTGGGCGTTGTTACGTTCTCGTGCCCTAACTCTAGGGTGCGGGTCGTGACACATTTTTAGTGGTGGCCCATACAGGTCGAGATTCGCATTAGTGCGATTTCGTAGTAGCGCAACGACTTAGTTGTACTACTACGAGCCTGCTATAGGATATATAAATTAAGATGTTAGGATGAGAGGATACTCAATCACTGTTAGGATTCCTTGAGAGATTCCTGGGATGACCCTTGAGAATCTCATTTTGAATTCCGATTTAAACTCCTTTTCCTTGTTTTGATTCACCTTTTTCCTTGATTTGAATTTGATTTTGTGGATTCATTGTAGAACTTTGAATCCTGGTATTAGTTGATAATTTTGATAAAATTTTGTAGTTGTTGATTTAATTTTGTATTTAGATTAATATTTTCAAATCCAAGGTACTCAATCACACTTAGGATTCTTTGAGAGATTTCTAGGATGACCCCTGAGAAACTCATTTTGAACTTCAATTAGAATTCCTTTTCCTCTTGTTTGGATTCACCCTCATTCCTTGCTATTGAATTTAAGCTTGATGGGTTCCTCTCGTTTGAACCGATGAGAAGGAACATATCTTCATTATTCTTTCTCGCCATTATTCCCTTGCATTCTTATTTACCTCTTATCTTAAACTCTGTCTCATTACATTAATTACCCATATCTTGTCGTCCCTACCAGATGCACTTTGAAATCCTTAAATCTTCGTATCTTTTGCATGGGGAAGGCTAAAGAAGTGACGTAAATTATGTAGCTCAGAGAAGACGTAACTGGTTATCAGATGACTAACTCGATCTTCATTATTTTTGTGCATTAATTACCACCTCTTGAACTCCCACTTTCGAATTGAGATCCTTGACGTTCCTTATCGTGACTTTGATATTCGAAATGTAATACTAGCTGTTACCCTCCAACAAATCTTATATGTAAGACCTAGACGAGCTCACCTTCGTGTAGGTATATCATGTCCCACTAAAACCCGTCTTCTTGTACTCTATTTTCTTGATATGATTTTCTGGTCAACTGGCTAAACTATAACCTCTACCATTATACTAAATTTCTTCTTATTTCAATTAGAAATCCAGCATTGACTCAATTCTTTCGACCCGACATGTGATGGTGTTCTGCTTGTTTCCTTAGATGCTTAACCTTGTACCTCATCTGATTACTTGACCCGTTGGTTAAGAAACTTGGACTATGTAATTCCTTTCATCATTACCACCCTTATATCTTGTGCTGCTAAATTAGCCTTAGTTTTGCAAGCTTATCTATTTTCGAGCTTGGTCATGACATATTTTATTGGGTGGCCACCCACTAACATATTGTCTAATCAGAACCAGTACATGATGGTCTGATCAACCTATTGCACTTTGGTTCGCTTTTTCATGTATCAATCTACGAGAATGGAGACATAGTTAAACTTGACCCTAGAGTCTCATTCGCGACAGTCTTGACAATTCTTCTTGAAATCTTTTCATCGCCTATGAACCTCGTATTCGTACTCAGTCGAATTAAATTTAATCATGACCTGAACCTCCATCATTGGATGCTCGTGCTCATACTTTGATTTCATTGATTTCCCTTCTTGCCCAAGTCTCGTTTTATCCCGAAATTGATCAACTTAGATCATGTCAAGACAAAAATCTATTTGTGATTTGTTGTGCCTAAATTTTCAATTTTTGCCATTTTATGGAATAGTAACCTTTTAATAATTTCTTAGTTGCTTGTTAATGACCAATTTTCATATAGGATGGTAGACAACCCTACAACCTTGATGATTGTTGTTCCCTTACCTTCCCAATTAGGATACCCTAGATTGTTTGTGTGTTGATACCATAGTACTGTTTTGACCTAGAATGATTAGTGTACCTAGGTGAGACTGCCAACTGCTACGGTATGCCTTGACCTTGTATACTATTCCTTCAAATTGCATGATTTAGATAAATTTATTTTAGACCTTGATTGTTGGGAAATAGGGACGTCACTCCATTAGTATCAGTTGTAGATATATATGGGTTAGGTCTTGATGTGGGGATGTGTGTCTATAAACATGTAGCTTAGGAGATTTAGGAGAGATTATAGTATCAGCCTTGATAGGATGTACTAGTCTTTTGGTGAGTATAAATGTGTTATGAGAGATAGGGGCCTATATGTCTTAGTAATGCATCGTTCCTATGGTAATAGAATGTATTAATAGATGGTTAATAGGAAGATAATAGTTTGAGCATACCTATAGCCTATGATCAGTTCCTTTTCATCCTTAGTTAAGACCACTTTAAAATAGGTCTAGTCCCTTGGATATAGGTTCCAGTCCATATTCTATTGAAGTTCCATTACCGCCGTATAGCAGAGCAGTATTGGAGGTATTCCTAGATTGATACTTTTTAGATGTCCGTTTATTATTCCAGTGCTAGGAAGTGTTACCTTATATATTGGGTAGGTTAGAGGCTCTAGAAGGAGTACTATCGATCTTAAATTTCGAGGACGAAATTTTTCTAAGGTGGGTAGAGTTGTAGCACCCAGTTTCCCAAATGAGGGTAATTTTGAAATTTCGTGTTTATAATTATTTTAATAATGATATTTAATTCATGATATAATTTTTGGTGATTTTAAATCATTTTAAAATTATTTAAATCAATGACTTGTGGTTTTGACGTTTTGCTAGTGAAATCCTAGAGACTGTTTGACCTAGAGCCTAACCATGTGATTATGATATTTTAATGTCATTTTTGGCCTAAGGATATTTTTTGCATTTGACCTCTTTGAATTATTTTGATATTATTTTATTATTTATGATATTGTTTTGGGGTTATTTGAGTCGGGTTCGAATTTCAACTCAATCCGACTTGAAACAGGGACCCGGGGGTAGTTTGACTCTAGTGGGACCCACACACTAGTTAGGCATGGCCCACATGATATTAATTTTAGTCCACATGATAGAAATATTTTAGTTAGAGGTTAGACTAATTATTATGGATAAGGTTAGTGTGATTAGAGACTTTAGAATGACTAATTTAGCCCCAACCAATTAGCCCTTTCCTAATAATCATAGAACAGGTTAGTGGGGACATTTTGGACCTTAACATAATAGGAAAAATAGCCCCATATGGCCAGCCACTTTGGGAGAGGATAGGCTCAAGTTCATTTCATTATTTTCATCCACACTCTCTTTCTTGTTCTTCCCCAAATTCCTAGAGAGCAATCCCTAGCAATTTCTCCACCAAATCCTTCCATTTCACCACCAAATCTTCTTCTTTCCTTCTTCATTCTAGCCAAGGAGGAAGCTACCCAAGTTTGGGAGAATTCGGAGCTCGTTCGTGTCCTTTTGGAATCTCTACGTGTCGGTGTCGCTCCGGGAAGACTTTTCTTCGATTCGATCTACCGGGAGGTATAAATTCCTTCTCTTTTTATTTTCTCATGCATATAGGTCTATTTTGAACCCATAGGAATGACCCCCATGGTTGTATCTCCATTTGTGTCCATTTCGTATCCATTTGGAGGTCATAGGAGTGTCCTTTGTGTTGTGGTTGTGTCCATGTGGGAAAATCCTAAATTTGGACATACTATGTGTTGTTGTTATGTATGAATAAATTATTACATGTTTAATCTCATATTTTTGTATTGGAGATGTGTTCTATAGTGTCTCATATATATATATATT
Organism: Iris pallida; assembly: GCA_029216955.1. NCBI lineage: Eukaryota > Viridiplantae > Streptophyta > Magnoliopsida > Asparagales > Iridaceae > Iris > Iris pallida. The sequence continues at coordinate 11,081,873 of JANAVB010022598.1, forward strand.
AGTGTAGAGAGTGAGTTCTTGATATATTATGTTATATACTTGTGTTCTTTTGTCTCAAACTACCTAAATCCGTCATGATTTTTATCCACGTTTTTAATTTCAGCCCTAACTTAGAAATGTCATAACTTCTAGCTCAAAGCTCGGTTTAATCTCCCATTTTTTAAAAGAAGCGTATTGAAGTTAGATTTCCAAAAACATGTATTAATAGGCCTAATTCTTTCTGTAACTTTCTGGAGAATTATTTGAGTGTCAGCTGTACGAAAGACAAACGCGTTCTCGGTGTTTTCGCGATTCCGGGAGTTTTCGGAAACGAAAACGCGATCCGTTTGAAGTTTCGGAAAGCTAACACATAGATCTATAACATACTTTAATCCTAGATTTTAATTCATGCTGAGATGGTACAGTATTGATTATTAGTAGGAGTTACTATTCGGCATATGCATTTTGTGCACCCTTGTGTATAATATAATGTTCTATTTGATTTTAACCCATGTTAATGTATATACATTATGTAATTAAATAGAAAATTCAAGCATGAGTAAATGGTTAAATAAATGATGTATGAGGTGTAAGTATCCTATCTAATATAAGCATGTATAAGTATGGCTTGTAATGAATATGTAGGTTCCATATTATGTAATGTATGGTGCATATAGTAGTGCAAGAGAATAAATGAATGATGAATGAATGCAAGCATGAATGTAATGTAATAATAGATGTAATGTATGCAATATACAAGTTAATGAGATGTAATGTTCTATGTTAACACAAATCCTATATTACCTCATGTACCCCTTACACTATGTTGACACTATCACACTAGACACTTTGTTCACTTACACTTTGACACTCTTTGATATGTATACACTATGTATGCCCATTTAACCCTCACTTGCCCCTTTGCCATGTTCACATACACACACATAGCCTCTTAAATAAGTATTTATGAATATAGTTAACTTAGCTATGTATGTATATTATATATATGTTAGCATATTGTGTTGTAATATATAAGTTTATATAACCATTTGAAATGCCATGATTATAGACCTAATGTTGAATACCAATATATGCATGTGTATATATGTGTAGACATATATAGCTTAAAGTAATAGATTACCTAGTGTATATCCAATATGAATTCTTGCCTATTTGAGTATTGAATAATTGCATGCTATATAGAGTTGGGTGTATGTTGGCTTGTATAGCCTTATATTGATGTGTGCTTGCTAGGATAGTCTTGGTTAGGCCTAGTAAGACTTACTGGGTTAGGACATGACCTAGTTTGACTAGTGCAGTTGACCAGAGTTGACCAAGGGTTGACTTTGGCCTAGTTTGACCTAGATTCATGTAGAATGCATTGTAGTGCTTTATATTACCCTTCTGGACATGTTGTGACTTGTGCTGTTCTAATTAGGAGCTAGACACCTCTCCTCGGACAGTATCTTTACCTTGGACATTCAGATATCAGGCGATTACATTCTCTGATTATTTCATATCCTGTTTAGAATTATTTTCCTGCTTTAAAATACTTTACTTGATACTTTCACGTTGGTCACACGGATTGGTACTATATGGATCTTTTCATGAGATGTTATCCCCCTCGGGAGCATCGGATACTGCATGTTTTATGCGTTTTACGAATCATCACGTATCTCTATGCTTCCTCTGATTCACGAGTCGCTCGTGACACATGTACTCTCATGTTCACAGAGCCATCATGAATCACCTTCACGTATCACTCATTTTATGAGCCATGTGAAGTTTCACGAATATTAACATAACTTGAACAGATCCTTGTGTATTGATTGGGGATGGGGGAGTAGAAATAGACATGTGAATATTATACAAGTAGCTGTAGTCATGAATCACTCTCTTAGCTGTAGTCATGAATCTCCTATGCCATTCACATGTTTATATTTTACTCTGACTCACTAGTCACTGTTAGTTCTCTATGTATAGTAGATATTTCTATTACAGTTCTCTTTCTCTGTTTACATACTGTATTTCCTTCAGATCCTGTATCTTACTTTACTGCATGATTATACTTTCTAACCTGCTATGATCTGTTGAGATGTACTGTGCTCGTTCCAGTCCTGACTGGACCCGTTGATAAATTTTACAGATATCCGGGAGGTTGCCTGCTAGCCTAGAGGAGACAGTAGAGGTTGCATAGATAGCTAGGGTTTTTGCTTATAGTTTATTTTCAGTCATCTTGAGTTGTATTTATGGATTACTGTATTTGAGTTTTGAGATGTATTCTGAGTTTGTATCTTAGACACTTAGACTTCTATCTGTTGTATCTCTTTTCAATTTCATGTTTTATCTATCTTCCTTTATGCTCTACCTTAGATGTGATTGAGTTTACATTCTGCTATGTCACCCCCATTCGGGGAGTGTAAACTGTTTAGTCTTATACTGTTAGATGCATTGAGACCTAGGACAACGTTCTATCGCCGACACTGCGACGTAGGCTGGGTGTTGTTACGTTCTCGTGCCCTAACTCTAGGGTGCGGGTCGTGACACATGTAGCCGCGAGCATACTTCTTTCTTATGAGACCGCCTCTGACATGTAGCCGCGAGCATACTTCTTTCTTGACCTTTTTCCAAACTCAATGAATCGACTGTGGTTCATGCCTTAACACTAAGTCCGTGCATCGTGCCTTAGGCCCATCGTGCTTCTACGCGACACTATCGCCCAACTCATACTTCATACAACTAGCTTTGACACCGTAGGACTTCATGGCTATAATCAGCCGTAGAACTCATAGGACCGTGCTTGGAATGACTTAGGTCGACTGCCATCACTTTGCCTAACTTCACCCAGCCTACAACTTAACTCAAGGGACGTGCAAAGGCTATGCCAAGCCTTGCATCATGGAAGCGTGCATGCTTTATCGAGCATTTACGCGGGCGATGCCTATGACTTAGGCTACGTTCATACTTCGCCTACTCAACCAACTTTCCTTCTCCCAAGCCACGGGACGAAGGATCGAGTGTCATTTTCAAAGCACGCCGTGCACCGACTCTATAACGACCGTTGGACCTTTCCATATTCCAACTCAATTCGACCCATCGGGATTATTCTCTTTAGCTATGTGAATTTGTCTCTTTTATTATCAAGCCTACTTGTGCAAGTTGAAAACACACGAATTATGATGTGAAGGCTAAGATGAGGCAAGTTCACCGAAACTACCCCACCTGAGTGATGTCTTCGAGTCACCGTTGTTAGGCCAAATCCGAACGTCGTCGGCGTTTCGATTCCTCCGATTGACTTCGCGGGACGGAGCACTACAACATACACCACTCAGAACAAGTCTCGTCCTCGAGACTTTCCTGAAGGCAAACCATCCTACCATTTCTATGGCCAAGACTTAATCATACACATTCCACCTACGCGTTTCTTCGATTTCGAGCCACGGTCGTGCTTATCGCTAACTTAGTCGTAAGGCACACCAATCGATCAACCAACATTCGAACTCGTTTCAAATCAATGATCGTATTACCATCAACATTTCTTCGAAACTCACGATTTCAAAATCCTCGACACTTTCCCGTTCCTCAAGTCTCACTTGATTTAACGTATTACTTAGTTGGATCGTGCACATATTCCAGGCGTCCCCAAAATACATGCATTTCAGCCAAGCCTCGTGATAGAGAATCCGCCATCACCACTCACGTCGGATCGTGCACATATTCGGGCGTCCCTGATATACGTGCATGTCAGCCGAGACTCATGAGTGGTGCCTCCGTAATTCCTATCGCTTCGCGCTCGAACGTCTGCCTAACCGCTAGGCTATGTCTTTCTTCAGTATTGGAATCATAGTTCCCAAACAACAATATCAATACTGACCCCATCCTAAGGTCAAACCAAGTTGATAGTACGGGGTTTTCTACCCAAGCTCGTATCACTCCGATTTCTAAACATCGAGCATCGATTTCCTACGCACATCCCAATATTTTGTCGTACGGGGTCTGAGTCGTTCAGCAAAGCCATCCTACGATAACTCACGTTCAACCAATCCTCGACATGAACATATCGCTCATTTATCAAGCCGTTTTACATAGTATATCTCTTCGCACACGTTCGACATAATCCACCAATCAATCATTCTCAAGTTAAGCACGATACGACACAATTCACCGCTAAATCGTGATTCACATTCCATACTTCCGAAGTCATCTATCCCAATTCACAAAATTGATTACAAGGTCGTCCGACTTAACAATGCGTTGCGCCCCAATCTCACGCGAGTCAGATTATCCACGGTGGGCACGAATCACCATGCACACTCCCGCGAGATAATCATTCTCATCGGGACATAACTCTTATTTTGTGTCCAGACTAATTCATTCTCGATGCACGGATTGGACCTACTCAATCCTCAAGTTTCACTCAATCGCCAATCATAAGTCCTATAATCCTCGAGTCCACCTTCGCATCAAGCCAACAAGTCGAGACAATCAACGTTGCTGCGTCCTGATGTTTTTGAGTTCGATCATTCCCGCGACATGAATCACCATGTCAGCGCTCACGCGGAACGATCACCCCAAACCCGACGCAACGCATGGGCGAGGCTAGAGTTGCGCTCGCGCAAGACAAGATCGGCGACGTTGTGGTTTTCTGTGTAACCGTCAAGACACAATCATTTTTATCCAACATTCATCTCGGTCCAAAATCCTAAGTATTGTATCCAACCGAACAATAACACTTGTACGATCGTCATTTGTCGAGTCAGAGTACCCCTGAGTTATCGCATATCATCTTTGATACGCCTCAATACCATTGACGATATACGTAACTTGACGATCTTCGTTTGTAACGAATTCTGAGTCGTACGAATAATGCTATCGTCCGACTGGATAATCTCCTCGACATTCAATTCAAGTTCGATCAATATCCCTTGAATCATTCACAATATCAATTTCCTTAATCAATCGATCGACATCCTTGAAGCTATCGCATACACCACTCAGGGATGAAGTCATTCAATAAATCCTCAACTTATCATTCGAATCAAAATCCACTTCTTCAAATTTCGTTCGAACCATTCCTCGAATTCCAAGCACGCTCATCTATATCGCATCGACGTTATCGTCGCTCGCTAGTACCCCTTATCGATAGTCATCTCACTTTACTCAATCGAGTTCAACTCATTCTCGTCCGACACAATTCAATTCCCGTACTCGACTTTTCTAAGGTCGACGCAACTTTGGTGTATATGCCGAGCCCGACTTAGCCAACCGTGCTTACGCGAACCATCTTTTTGTTTTGTTGTCAAAAACTGTTCTCCTATATTTTGCAAATTAGATAGACTTATTGTATGGACATCCCGTGGGACAATTGAGAGAGAGCGCACCAACTATATCAACTTGCGGAAGCAATTTCAGAGTTTGCGGAAACAACGAGTTAAAGAATTCAATCGATAGTCAAAGGACGTAAAGCCATGCTCTGATACCATTATGTCACGCCCCGCTCCCGTAGGAGCGATCGTCCTCGCTAAGGCGTGATGCCGCACGAGCCTAGATTGCGCTCGTGCAAGGCGGGTTCCATAACGGCCGATTTCAGCGGCTGCGACGGGGTCGTCGCACAGAAGTCCCATGCAGAGACATTGAATCATAGCAGCAGAATTTAGAACAAAACACCAGTCATTATAAAACACTCTTTTATTGATATTAAAACATAGATTACAATGGGGCGCAAGGCCAAGATTACAATCACTCAAGCTCACTCTTCTCACATTTTACAAGTTTACTCAGCTCTCTCTCTTCTCTCAATTACAAGTCTTGATCCAGCGGAAGCTTTGGAAGGCGATGTCCATATATTATGTCCTGTATAAGTCTTTACTCCATGCGGCCGTACGCTTCGAATCGCCAAGGAACTCCGTGCCTCGACGCATCCAAGCGAGCTCCGCGCCACGGGCTTCTACCTGTGCCTGCACATGTAAACTAAGTGGGTGTCAGTACTCAACTGTACTGGTGGAGTGAGCTCCTCGCCCACCCATACAAAACCAACACATTAGATTTACTTTGTGCAATATAGTCCCCTTTATGATTGTCTTTCTAGTCTTGCCTTAGGATCAATTTTAGGACCGACGCCTTGCCTATTTTGTGTCTTTAGACCTTCTCGTGCTTGCAACGACAATGTTAACTCATACCTTGCCTCAAGTCCCTTTTCGTGCCAACAACTTTAACCTATCGAGTCGTGTTTGCCTTACGGCTTAAAATCAGAGACGCAACTACGCGGTAGTACCCAATTTCCTTACGACCGTGCTACAATTCCCTTGTGCCGTGCCTCGCAACTCAGTACAACTCAACCATATCGCTGCCCCGCGGCCACCCTTTGTTACTTTGATCGCCAACTGACCCAATCAAGACTTGTGGGTTAAGTGTCACTCGACTGACTTTGCCTTGCGACAGTTTCCCGACTTAAACTCAAACAACTCAACCAACTTATGCAAACTTTGTTGGCCCATTGGTCATAGTCAACCTGATTTTAATAATTGATCAAAACTCTGTCTGGATATACGAAGCTTGTTGGGACATCTCAGCTTCTTGGACATAAGCAAGATTGGATATTCACTCCGTTCAAGACTGAAGATCTGTTTACCTACTTGAGTCTGTACTCCCTATACAATGTAATTTTTCACTTTATTTAAGTCTAGGAATACATTGTACACCGAGTCGTACTGGCAAATAGGCTACTCCCAAATAGTTCAAAATATTTTTAAAATGACCTATCAAAATGTTTACAAAAAGGTTTTCAAAAAGGTTTTCAAAAATCACCAAAAATCTGTTTTAAAAACCCTAACCTAACCCTGACAGAACTCGGCCAGAGTTCGGCCAGAGTTCGGTTGGTGGCCGTTTGATTTTTGAATTCTCTGGAACTTGGTCTTCCTGCAGTTGCGGATTTGACCGAGATTTGCTCATCGAGTTCTGCCCGAATTCTGACAGAGTTCTCCCTTTGGAATTCCTATAAATAGAGATGGATTTCGATCATTTCAATTCACTCATTTTACTTTCAATCTTCTCTCTATCTAAAAAGCTTTCTGCCTTCCAAAGAGTTTTCTAGAGCTTTCATTTTCAGATCCCAAGCCAGTTACAATCCTCTAGTCGATTTGCCAGTGCGGTACGGTCTAGAAGTTTCTGAGAGATTGTAATCAGAAGGCTTGATTGAAGAATACCTCTTCACATTTGAAGTTGGACGAGTTCTTCGTATCAAAGCTCGCGTTGTAGAAGTTGCAAGGACTTCGTAAGAAAACTTGCGGTTTTTCCTATAGTGGATTCAACTGGTAGCAAGAGTTCTACCGACTGGATTAGTCCTCAACAGAGGGATACCAGTATACATCGCTGTCTTTGCGTTTGCTTTCTGAACTCTACCTTTACATTATTTCAACTGTGATTATATACTGTGATTGTGTTGCTAACATTTTCTATTTAGCATTATTCCGCTGCCAACTCTATTCACCCCCCTAGAGTATTACGCTTTACTATATTGTTCCTACAATTGGTATCAGAGCGGGTGTTACAGGTAAAGCGAGGTAACAGTGCTATTATTTATTCATTATTTATTAGATCACAGCACATCACATGGCTACTATGAAATTCACAAGTGAAGGTCAGGCCACAAACAGACCCCCTCTGTTTGATGGTACTAACTACACTTATTGGAAAATACGGATGAGTTTCTTCTTGAAATCTCTTGATTTTGACTTATGGGCTATTGTTCTTGATGGCTATCAGAAGCCACCTCGTATAAATGTCGAGGGAGTTTTGGTTGAAAAACCCCAAAGCAGTTATACAGAGGAAGAAAAGAAAAAGGCCAGTCTTGACGCACGTGCCATTAATGCTCTTTTTTGTGCCTTAGATAGAACAGAATTTAACAGGGTATCTACATGCACAACGGCAAATGGTGTGTGGAAACTTCTCGAAGTTACACATGAAGGCACGACTCAAGTCAAGGAGTCAAAAGTCAGCAGACTTACTCAAGAGTACGAGGCGTTCAAAATTAAGCCAAATGAAACAGTCACACAAATGTTCGAGAGATTCTTGGATATTGTAAACCCTTTGTCCTCCTTAGGCAAAGATTACAGTAACCACGAAAAGATTCGCAAACTCCTGCGAGCTCTCACCAAGAACTGGATTCCGAAGGCTATAGCTATTATTGAAGGAAACGACCTCACTACAATGTCACTTGAAGTACTCATGGATAAACTACTCACTCATGAACTGGAGCTACAAGATTTTGAAGAACCTGCACCAAAGGAGAAGACTATCGCCCTCAAGGCTCAGCACAGAAAAGCTGCTGAAGATGACTCAGACAGCAGTGGATCTGACGCTGAAGATCAAGCTCTCATAGCAAGAAAGTTCAAAAGATTCATGAGACATGAGAAGAGAGTCAAAGAGAACAACAACAACAACTGGTACCAAGAAGATGCTGTCTGCTATGGCTGCAAAAAGAAGGGACATATGAAGAAAGACTGTCCCATCAACTCATCATCGAGCAAGAAGAACAACAGGTATGAAAAAGGCAACCTGAAAAGATCAACGTCTCGGAAATATGCCAACACCAGCATATGGCATGAGAGTGAAGCTAGCGACTCAGAAGATGAACATTCAGAGGACGCTGCAAACATCTGCTTCATGGCAATCGATCAGGTACCTACTGAACCTGTAGAAACATATGATGACTTCACCTTTGAGCAATTAGGAGATGCCTTCAGTGACCTGATGCTTGACTACAGGAAACTGCGTAGTAAATATCAGACCGCTAAGAAGGTACTCAAAGAGTACAAAGGAGAAATAGAAAGACTTACCGACCTAGTAGCTGAGGTTAGAGCTAATGTTAGTGAGTCTGGTGAGCTTTCCTCTATAAAGCTCTTATTACACGAGACTAAACAGTCATCCGAAGAGAAAGACAAGATTATAGACCAATTGAGAGAAGATCTTTCTAAAGAAAAGAAAAGTCTTTAATCTGCACAAATCAGAATGGAATCACTCACTTCTGATTATACTAAGTTATATGACACTTCCAAAAGGTTGGAAATTAGGTTAGGAAAACAGCCTGAGCCTGCTGCTTCCTATCCTAACACGTGTCACTTACCGAGAATTCGGAACATTCCCAAGCCAAACACTGTCAGACCAAACCATACAAAACCTTTACCCCAAAAGGTTAAGCCCAAACATGATCATAGGTATGCATTCTTCTATACTAGAAAACCCAAACCTACCAACCATGCACACCACTCAGCTTTCAACACTCGACATGCACAATGTCATTATTGTGGCCTCATTGGTCATATATCATCTGCATGTAGAATGAGAAAGCTTGTAGATTTAAATGTTTATGCTTGGATACCTAAAGCTAACAATTCAGGACCCTACAAGAAATGGGTACCAAAGGTTTCATCTGCAAGCTGTTTTATAGGTGGAACACCCTTCACATGCTAGAAGCAAATGGATCCTCGACAGCGGTTGCTCACGGCATATGACCGGTGACGCTACCCTATTTGCAATACTGTCGAAGAAGAAGAAGGAAGGTTATGTTTCCTTCGGTAATAATTTGAAAGGGTATATTATTGGTATCGGTGATGTTGGTAAGTCTCCCTATCCAGTGATTAAAGATGTCTGTCTGGTTACCGAGTTGAAACATAATCTGCTCAGCATAAGTCATCTAGCTGATCATGGTTATGGTATCAACTTTGGCAAAGACAAATGTACTATAGTTGATAGCTCAACTGGTAGTACTATCTTTGAAGGAATCAGGGAAGACAATATATATGTTTTCTATCTGTTGGAAGAAGCTAACATTTCAGGTAGATGCTTAATGGCCAAAAGTGATGAGAGTCATCTATGGCACATGAGACTCGGTCATGCAAACATGGATACAATTTCAAGATTATCCACAAAGAAGATAGTACGCGGTTTACCAGACATAACATTCAAGAAAGATTCGGTATGCAGCCAATGTGAAAAGAACAAGGCTACCAGATCCACATTCAAGTCTGTAAATGCAGTATGTACTACTAGACCTCTACAATTGCTACACATGGATTTATTCGGTCCAAGCAGAGTTGCTAGTCGCGGAGGTAAATTATATGCATTTGTTATTGTAGATGATTTTTCTAGATACACGTGGGTATATTTCTTGACACGCAAGAATGACGCATTATCCGAATTTGTCGCCTTTTACAAGAAAGTACAAAATGAAAAAGGTTACATGATCACTCGAATTAGAAGCGATCATGGAGGCGAATTCGAGAATGCTGATTTCGAGCAATTTTGTGACACACACGGTTTCATACACGAGTTCTCCTGCCCTAGAACTCCACAACAAAGTAGAATTGTGGAACGTAAGAACAGAACTCTAACCGAAATGGCCAGAGTGATGTTAAATCAATTTAGCATGCCCAAATACTTCTGGGCTGAAGCAGTCAATACAGCTTGTTTTGTGCTCAATAGAGTTCTAATTCGACCCAAATCGAAGAAGACTCTATTTGAGTTATAGTTTGATAGAATTCCTTCAGTTTCATACTTTAAGATTTTTGGCTGTAAGTGCTTTATTCTTAATACTAAAGACAACTTGGGAAACTTTGACGAAAAGGCCGATGAAGGTATATTTCTAGGTTATGCGGCAAAGAGCAAAGGGTACAAAGTCTTCAACAAACGTACCATGATCATCGAAGAATCAATTAACGTCACATTTGATGAAATGAACCAAATTTCTCTCGATGATAGTGATGAAGATCTGCCTACATCAAGTTCAACATCAGCTGAACCTGAACCAAGCTCTGCACTAGCTGAACCCCCTAGAGGAGATCCAGGAACCAGCTACCTACAGAGTCTACCGAAGAGGTTAAAATTCACAGCTGATCATCCAAAAGATTTGGTAATTGGTGATATTACCAAAGGAGTAAGTACTCGATCATCCAGTAAAGATATTGTTTCTAGTGTTGCATTTATTTCACAGCTAGAACCTAAATCTATTGATGAAGCATGTAGTGATAGTTTCTGGATAGATGCCATGCAAGAGGAATTGAACCAATTCGAACGGAATCAAGTTTGGGAACTTGTTCCCAAGCCTATTGATCATCCGGTCATTGGCACCCGTTGGGTATTCCGAAACAAACTAAATAAGGATGGTTTAGTAACTCGTAACAAGGCTCGACTCGTAGCTCAAGGATACAATCAAGAAGAGGGTATCGACTACGATGAGACTTATGCCCCAGTTGCGAGATTAGAATCCATTCGAATGTTATGTGCATTTGCATGTTTTCATGATTTTAAACTTTTTCAAATGGATGTAAAAAGTGCTTTTCTAAATGGCTTTATAAAAGAAGAAGTTTTTGTAGCACAACCTCCGGGTTTCACGGATTTCAAAAATCCTGACCATGTTTTCAAGTTGAAGAAAGCCTTATATGGTTTGAAACAAGCCCCTCGTGCTTGGTATGACCGTCTAAGCTCTTTTCTACTTGACAATGGTTTTTCAAAAGGAAAGGTTGACACTATACTTTTTATTAAATCTTTTAATGGCAAGCTGCTTTTAATTCAAATCTATGTTGATGATATCATATTTGGATCCACTGATGAATCTTTTTGTCAAGAATTTTCTAAGTGTATGCAGAATGAGTTTGAGATGAGCATGATGGGAGAGCTGAAGTTCTTTCTCGGATTGCAAATCAAACAAACCGACAATGGGACGTTCATTAATCAAACCAAGTACACAAAAGATTTGCTAAAGAAGTTCGATCTGGACAATGTCAAACCTATTGGCACTCCGATGGCAACTTCAACAAAGCTTGATTCTGACGAACAAGGCAAGCCAGTCGACACACGTAAGTATCGAGGTATGATTGGTAGTTTACTTTACTTAACTGCTAGTCGTCCAGATATCATGTTTAGTGTTTGCCTGTGTGCACGTTTTCAAGCTAACCCAAAGGAATCACATCTGACCGCAGTTAAGCGTATCTTCCGATACCTTAAGGGCACTTCTTCTGTCGGCTTGTGGTATCCCAAAACTAAATCCTTTGACCTTATTGGTTATTCGGATGCAGATTTTGCGGGATGCAAGGTTGATAGAAAAAGTACTAGCGGTACATGTCATTTCTTAGGCAAGGCTCTAGTCTCTTGGTTTAGTAAAAAGCAAAATTCTGTAGCCTTATCAACAACAGAGGCTGAGTATATCGCCGCAGGACGTTGTTGCGCTCAGATTTTGTGGATGAAACAAACCCTAGAAGACTTTGATTTATTTTTCACACATATTCCCATTTTCTGTGATAACACGAGCACCATTAATTTGACTAAGAATCCTGTATGTCATTCTCGTACTAAACATATCGAGATTAGACATCATTTTCTTAGAGATCATCATCAAAATGGAGATATAAACCTTGTGTACATAGATACTGAAAATCAATTAGCTGACATCTTCACTAAACCTCTAGCGGAAGATCGTTTCAATTATTTACGTCGAGAATTAGGAATTTTGGACGTCAATAATATTAATTGATTTTATTTTATGATTATATATCATTTTGCAAAAACTGTGTTAGAGACAAGCTAATAAAGAGTCTGTCTGTCACCACAACTACGGTTGAAGCGAAGCGGTACTTAAGAGTTCCCCGGTGAACCTCCGCCAGCTGGGACAGTACTCCTACAGCTAATCTGAGACAGTCGCTGTGTAACGACATTTAATTCATAAAATATTATTAATTATGTTATTTGAAGACTAAAATAACTAATCTTTGAATTAAATATTTGCAACGAGTCAATGAAAAAGAAGTAGCAAAAATTAACCTGAAAGAACCCTAGGCAAATTCGGCCAGAGCTCTGACCGAATTCGGCCCGAGTTCGGTTGTAGGTATATGTGTATATATACAGAACCCGAGAGCTTCTTCTCTTTCATTACTTCCAAACTAATTACAATAGCAGCAGCAGCCGACCCCGACCTCCAAACCCTAGTTCTTCACCAATCTATTACTTCCAATCTACTTGGTAAAATCCTTCCAAAATTTGGAATCGTGCGGAGATCGTTCTTCTCTACAACATATCCAATTTTCGTGAGGTATAACTCCCTCTCTCTCCACCTTTCAAATTAGTGCTTTTTATTTCAATGGCACCTAGATTTAATCCGTCAAAGAGGAAGAAGACCACTCCTAGTGAGGAAGGGTCCTCTTCGAATCCTCACACGGATTCTTTGTTTTCGCCGGTCCAAAAGAGCGACGGCGCTTTCGATGGGTTCTTCTTTCAAACCCTCGATCAAGCTTTATTATGGTACGATGACTTTTCCACCCGTTCCATATGTAGCGGCGCTCCGGTTAAATGGACGGTATTCCCTGATCATCGTCACTTATTTGAGGCATTAGGGTTACACTTACTTGTTAAACTGTGCTTCCCAATAGCTACTAATGCCATTAGATTGTTCTATTGCAATCTCGTAGTTAACACTTTTGACGTGAGCACACGTGTCGGAGGCATAGACATTAACTTCAATGATGTCCTTCTAGCGGAGATTCTTGGTATTCCCAATGAAGGTGAACCGCTAGTTGATATCACGGAATTCGATTTTCCCGAAGGTACTACACTCACGAGTTTCAAAACGGAACTTTGTACACCTGACAGAGTACGTTCTGGAAAGTTCAAGGCTAATAACCTGAACTTGTTCAACTACGAATTGCATCGCATCATCTACTCTACTCTTCTTCCAAAATCTACTTCCAAGGATGATGTGACTTCGCTTGAGCTGTCCGCCATGTACCATATTCTTAAGGGGATTCCTTTTTCCACCCCTAAGACAATCATTCAGATGATGGGACGTTGTCGTGCTAGAGATCGAAATCTCTCTTACGCGATGATTCTCCCTCGTATCTTTCAGCGATTCGAGATCGATCTATCGACTTGTACTCAGGACTCTGAGCCCAAGTTACTCCAGCTTTCTCATCGCAGCCGGACTGCTTCAGCTCCACCTCCTGCTCCTCCTACTGCACCATCTTTACCACATCAGCCGTATGCCATGACTTTCGAGGGCATACATCAGCATTTATCAGCTTTGCACGTCTCGATGACGGACATGGCTCGCGAGCAAGAGTTCCGCGATGTCACCCGTTACCAGGCGATGGCAAACTCCTTGGCCGATCTGCATTTTGCCCAGACTGGTCACTCTGCTGCTTCCATCCCTCGTGATCCAGCTTTTTCGGGTTACTGCTGTGAGGATGAGGCTGTTCATGCCTACTTCCAGCCAGGTAACGCCTATGACTGGTATCATACACCTCGAGATTACGTTGGTGAGTTCTATGCTGGCGCCCCTACTCATCCTACTGGCGCTGGTACTTCTGGTGCTGGTACTTCCGGTCATGCTGGCCACGCTGCTGATGATATTGATGAGGATAGTGATGATGAGATCTGATTTGATTATTAGTGATATTCTATTGTATACTTGGAAATGCTCCGACATTCCAAGTTTTTATCATTTACTTTTTATCAGTACTTTGTAGTTTGATATAAGTACTTTTTATCTTCATGGACATGTTTTTGATGTTTCATTTATGACATCTCAGTTTATTTTAGCATTTTGTTTAAGCACTATCTCTTTATACTGCTTCTCCATATTAAACTGCCTGTGAAATAGCATGCCTGAGATTTTTTTATGTTTTTGAAGCAATACATGCCTGTGATGATAATTTGTAGCAACTTTACATTCCTGTGTTGCTATATCTCTAACTCTTATATTATATTTCTTTTATTTTCTCGCTATTTGTTACTTATGCATTGATTGCGGGGGAGCCTTCTGCATTTAATGCGGGGGAGCCTTCTCTTGTGCAATTATTTTGCTAAGTGACAAAGGGGGAGAAAATTAAAAATGATCTAACATTTTTTTTTGAGTTAAATACAGGTTATGAACAATTTCTACTTTTTGATATTTTTTTTAACAAGCTTGAACTAGCTTCATGTTATATCATTCATAGTTTGTCAATTATCAAAATGGGGGAGATTGTTGGCCCATTGGTCATAGTCAACCTGATTTTAATAATTGATCAAAACTCTGTCAGGATATACGAAGCTTGTTGGGACATCTCAGCTTCTTGGACATAAGCAAGATTGGATATTCACTCCGTTCAAGACTGAAGATCTGTTTGCCTACTTGAGTCTGTACTTCCTATGCAATGTAATTTTTTACTTTATTTGAGTCTAGGAATACATTGTACACCGAGTCATACTGGCAAATAGGCTACTCCCAAATAGTTCAAAATGTTTTTAAAATGACCTATCAAAATGTTTACAAAAAGGTTTTCAAAAAGGTTTTCAAAAATCACCAAAAATCTATTTTAAAAACCCTAACCTAACCCTGACAGAACTCGGCCAGAGTTCGGCCAGAGTTCGGCCAGAGTTCGGTTGGTGGCCGTTTGATTTTTGAATTCTCTGGAACTTGGTCCTCCTGCAGTTGCGGATTTGACCGAGATTTGCTCATCGAGTTCTGTCCGAATTGTGCCCGAATTCTGACAGAGTTCTCCCTTTGGAATTCCTATAAATAGAGATGGATTTCGATCATTTCAATTCACTCATTTTACTTTCAATCTTCTCTCTATCTAAAAAGCTTTCTGCCTTCCAAAGAGTTTTCTAGAGCTTTCATTTTCAGATCCCAAGCCAGTTACAATCCTCTAGTCGATTTGCCAGTGCGGTACGGTCTAGAAGTTTCTGAGAGATTGTAATCAGAAGGCTTGATTGAAGAATACCTCTTCACATTTGAAGTTGGACGAGTTCTTCGTATCAAAGCTCGCGTTGTAGAAGTTGCAAGGACTTCGTAAGAAAACTTGCAGTTTTTCCTATAGTGGATTCAACTGGTAGCAAGAGTTCTACCGACTGGATTAGTCCTCAACAGAGGGATACTAGTATACATCGCTGTCTTTGCGTTTGCTTTCTGAACTCTGCCTTTACATTATTTCAACTGTGATTATATACTGTGATTGTGTTGCTAACATTTTCTATTTAGCATTATTCCGCTGCCAACTCTATTCACCCCCCCTCTAGAGTATTACGCTTTACTATATCGTTCCTAAAAACTTATATGCCGACAACTCAAGACTCGACACCACATCTCGTGCCGAAGCACGTCGCTTATGTTGTATCCATTCTTATGTCCAAACATTTGTATTCTAACTTGTACCCACATTCAACAACTCAACTCAATCCAAAGGCACTCACGCGGATTGCCGCTATGCCGACTCATCTATATGATTTGGTCACTGACTCCTAGAGCCATCGTGGACTCCTCTTAGCTTTTGTTAGACGGGCGCCCCTTTCAATGCAAGGTAGCTAGCCCCGCTGCAAGTCCCCGCCTAACCCGTGCCAAAAGCACAGCTAAATTAATTGTTTCCCAATGCCCGCATCGGTCCCGAGGCCCCGGGTTACCGTGCGGGAAAACTCTCACCTTGTCGACAAGTTGTCCATGAACATGCAAGACTCGACTCGAACTGACGTCTCACACAGTCATGCTACCTCTAGTGTCACCATTTCTTTCAGGGCCAAGTTCAATATTTCTTTCTTATGAGACCGCCTCGCCGACATGTAGCCGCGAGCATACTTCTTTCTTATGAGACCGCCTCGCCGACATGTAGCCGCGAGCATACTTCTTTCTTGACCTTTTTCCAAACTCAATGAATCAACCGTGGTTCATGCCTTAACACTAAGTCCGTGCATCGTGCCTTAGGCCCATCGTGCTTCTACGCGACACTATCGCCCAACTCATACTTCATTCAACTAGCTTTGACACCGTAGGACTTCATGGCAATAATCGACCATATAACTCATAGGACCGTGCTTGGAATGACTTAGGTCGACTGCCATCACTTTGCCTAACTTCACCCAGCCTACAACTTAACTCAAGGGACGTGCAAAGGCTATGCCAAGCCTTGCATCATGGAAGCGTGCATGCTTTATTGAGCATTTACGCGGGCGACGCCTATGACTTAGGCTACGTTCATACTTCGCCTACTCAACCAACTTTCCTTCTCCCAAGCCACGGGACGAAGGATCAAGTGTCATTTTCAAAGCACGTCGTGCACCGACTCTATGATGGACCTTTCCATATTCTAACTCAATTCGACCCGTCGGGATGATTCCCTTTAGCTATGTGAATTTGTCTCTTTTATTATCAAGCCTATTTGTGCAAGTTGAAAACACACGAATTATTATGTGAAGGCTAAGATGAGGCAAGTTCACCAAAACTACCCCACCTGAGCGATGTCTTCGAGTCGCCGTTGTAAGGCTAAATCCGAACGCCGTCGGCGTTTCGATTCCTCCGATTGACTTCGCGGGACCGGGTACTACAGTACTGAGGACAGACTTATCTGCCCATGGGACCTCTTCCTGCTTCCGGTTCTGTCCACGTTCCTCTACGAGGTATACTCATGGCTCTTTGCTGCTCGCAAGACGGCATCAAACGTCTGGTGCTCAAATTGCTCCACTGATATAATAATCTGTAAGTAAAGCCCCTGCTCGAATCGCTGGTCTCGGTCCAATTCGGTTGCCACCAATTTTGGAGCAAACCGACTATGTCTTGAAAACTCGGCCGCATAACCATCGATCATCCTTTCCATCTGCTTGAGATTAGTGAATCTCGTCTGCAGATCATATCGACTTACTGCGTCGAAGTACTTGGTCTGGAACTTATCGCTGAATACCGCCCACAAAACATACGTTGCTAATCCAACTGCTAACATCGCCTACCAAGTGCAGGCTAAGTCCAATAACTGTAGGCACACTACAACCACCTTCTCTTCCTCAGGAATTCTAGCTGCTTCCAGGATAACCTCTGTGTCCTGAAGCCATGCATCAGCAGCGATAGCATCTTCACTGCCATCAAAGAAGAGAGGGTTCAGGCGCTTGAAATTATTAGCTACATTATTCCCTTGGTAACTAACTCTGCCCATGGCTGACTCTACTGTCTGGTGCAGGGCATCGCCCCGACGATCTTGAGAGGCAAGCAATTCCCGGATGAGTCCTACCAAGACTCCATTGTTAGGCTCTGCAGGCTGGACAGGTTGAACTGGGCGCTCTGGATCCCCGAAATGCATGACTCGGGAGGCTGCTCCAGAGTGTTGGGCTTGGTCCCCAGGTTGCTGCTGGATCACTGGGGGGTGCTCTGCCGGGTTGATCGACAGGACCAGGAACAATGCCACTAAAAGACAATGACATAGGGGACAATAAGGAAGGAACAAGATAGATCAAGGATAAGCATATGATCAGGTCAAGATTCCAGGAAGATTAGAAGGAACGAGTAGAGATCAAGGGCGAATGCTGATTGAGACATCTATTCGATAAAACCCTCACACATCTTGATTTACAAGACCTTGCATGGGCCACCACTTAAACCGTGTCACGCCCCAGAACCAAGATACTGGAGAGCGGGGGCAGACACAACCAGCTACGTATATAGAAGTGTAATCCACCTCGATATACGGTCACAACTGTCTAGATATATGAGGGTTTATCTACAAGCCATCAGTCTCTTATGGTCAAGAATAAGCCTAGTATCTCAATCTCAAGCTATTAATAATAGTTACAAGATGTTAGACCATCAGATATTCAATAGTAAGGCGTCCCATACATTTCATATACAGATGATCATGAAGCTAGTCGTACAAAATGCGAGGACTACCAAGAGTTTCAGTCATACATGATCAACCCTAGGATTTGTCAATCATGTTACAGTCCTTAGGCACACAAGAAATATATGTATTCAACACGAGCTAACACTTGCTCGGCGGCTAAACGCCTCAAAAGAATAATTTTACAATTAGAGTGGGAGAGCAAAATAAACCCACTCGTTGCCAGGGTTTCTTCTAGTGTTCACCATCTGGCTAGAAGGCTGGAAGATTCTCGGGAGCTACTCCGAAATTTGGTCATACAAAACCAGCTGGGTCAGACCCCAGAAAGAGCAAGTGCCACAAGAGAGGCTTCACTTAAGAACTAAAACCAGCATATTAGCACATGATACATAAAGGATAACGAAAAATATGAGTTAGATAAAACAGGGTAATAAATGATAAAATAACTAAAGGACTATTCCGGTAACCAAGTTACAACCCGTAAACCAAACAAGGACCGGGGTTTTAACCCTTCACCTGAACAAAACTTAGTCTCTAAACAATTATCGAACAAGTAAAGCATAACGGTAACGGGCTGAAGAAACCATGTACTAGCCTTGTCTAGGCAAGACCAGACTAGACTTCATCCATCAATCATGGCCAAACAATGAGTACGGCTTGATACTTTAACTAACTAGGGTTATTACAAGCCTAGTTACTAACAAGATGCATTGAGATGTTCCAACAACCACAAGCCCTGCAGACTATCCAATTATCCTTTCGCAGGTTGAGAGTTGTATTAGGTGGATACATCGTTCAGGAGACATGTATCCCATGGTGACTTGGGGGTGCAACACATGACAGTATGCTGGAAATGTGTCATACTCGACGGCAGGCTACAAGTCCAATTAAAGCGTCCAGATAACGGGATTGCCTGTAACTGGGAAATCTCTTTATGAACTACTTGATCAATCTAGTTGTTATTCTAGTCAGATTCAGTATGAATCCCTGACCGTGGTAACCAGGAATCCATGTCCTAGACATGATGCAAGACGAGACTTGTAGCTTACACAAGCACAAACACCCACGGTGTCAAGACAAGAGTTACTTAGCAAGTCAAAATAGCCGTTATAACATCATATCAAGACTATCATGTTAGGTTACTTATCAAGATTACTTGTCAAGAGTGCGCCACGGCGGGCCACTATCAAGATTACTTATAATGTCAATTTTGCCTGTCAAGAGTGCACCATGACGGGTCACTATTTAAGAGTTATCATGCAAAGCCATATTTCTATACTGTGTTCATGTAAGTGCACTACGGTGGGCCACTATCATGGAGTTATTAGAGAGTGTACATGCCATACCAAGATCGTGCTTAAAACTCAGAGTATTTGTGCAATCATTGAAAATAACGTTATAGGACTAGTCAAGTAAGGAGTACAAGCAAGTCACAACCCACACTAAGGACCAAGGGGACAAGCATGGATAAATGTAACAAGAATTATCATGTCAAAAAATGGCACAAGGGGTCAAAAGGGGTGCCAAGGACAGCATGCTCCAGGACAGCATGCGCCAGGGACATCATGCGCCAGGACAGCATGTACAAGGGACAGCATGCGTCAGGACAGCATGCGCCATGGGCCAAAATGCACCATCGACAACATGCACCAGGACAGCATGTGCCAGGGACAACATGTGCCAGGACAGCATGCACCATGGGCCAAAAGGCACCATCCACAGCATGCGCCAGAATAGCATGTGCCAGGGACAGCATACGCCATGGGCCAAAATCACCATCCACAGCATGCGCCAGAATAGCATGTGTAAGGGACAGCATGTGCCAGTACAACATGCGCCATGGGCCAAAATGCACCATCCACAGCATGCGCCAGGACAGCATGTGCCAGGGACAGCTTGCGCCAGGACAACGTACGCCATGGGCCAAAAGGCACCATCCATATCATGTGCCAGGACAGTATGTGCCATTAAGCATGCGCCAGGATGTATGTACCTGCGTGCATCAGCATGCACTGCTCATCTTCTCCAACCAGCCTCTAAATGTTTATGAGAACCCTTGGACTAGAAAGGCCATAAATCTCTCAAAATAAGTCGAAATCGGGACTTTTAAGGGTCTAAATTGGGTAGAATCAAAATTTTTACAACATAGGACCATTAGATCTCAAAAATAATAAAGTTCAAGCAATAAAAACCAATAAAAACCGAGAAAAAATAACGGTCAAAACTAACGGTCAACAGACGGTAGGGGGCTGGCCGAGCAAGTCATAGATTGCGGGGGTCTTTATTTGCTAAATTTGACTAAAAGATCTTTCTACTCAAAAGATGCACATTTAACGAGGTTTTTTTGCAAATAATAAATTGAGAAACATGTTTCAGTACTATATAATACATGTTCTATATATCAGTACTAGAACAAGCGGCCATGACTCATGAAGAAGAACAAGTAACAAACAGGCCAATTGGCTTTTAATCAACTGTCAACTCCCCTTAATTTATGCAACCTCAACAATACTAGAAGGAGAAATTACAATGAAACATTTTTTAGTATCAGCCTCGTCTTGTCCCTCTTTCTTTAGACAATGGACGATTCTCAACCTTACACTTTGTAATCAGCCTCCCTAATCTATCCTCCAATTAGATTTCCTCTAATAGATATCCCTCTCTTCCTTTTCCTTATCTCTTTCTCCATAGATTCCTCATCTTCACCAACCTACCATGAAGTTCTTCATAAACTTGGCAGGGCCGGCCCTGGCCCAGGGCCCATGAAATATGCGGGCCCAAAAATATTAATTTATATATATGTATATTAATAATCATGTATCTAAAATAGTACTAATAGTAACGTGACCCTCTTTTAGAGCTATCAAGACGGGCCGACGGGGCGGGCCGGCCCGTAACCCACCATAACCCACCATTTGGCGGGGCGGGGTGGGCCGACCCACCATTTTGACGGGCTGGAAAAATTCTAACCCAGCCCAACCCACCGGCGGGCCGCGGGCTAGGCGGGCCGGCCTGCTTAATTTTTTTAATTTTTAATTATTATTTTAGTTTCTTAAAAGGAAAAAAATTATATATAAAATATTTTCTACTCACTCTCATATACATCAAATTACAAGTAAAATACAAGAAACATTATAATAGTAGATATTTCTTTAAAATACCTTCATTCATGTAAATAAATGACCAAATTTATTATTTTATACGTCATTACTTGCATTAAATAAGAATTTTTATCATTTATAATATATATCTCATATATGTGCTAAATAAAAAAATTAAAAATTTTATAAAAAAATATATGGCGGGCCAACCCACTTGGCCCGCGGGCTAGCCCACCGTGGGGCGGGCTACTAGTGGGCCAGCCCGCCTAGGCCCGCCTGTTTGGCGGGCTCCTAAATGCTCGGCCCAACTGTCACGACCCGCACCTGATTTTCGGATGCGAGCTCGTGAGCAAGCCAGCTACGTATCGAACGAACTTCAGCCCGACTCGAATATGTAAACGCTGTCAAGGCTATGGTATACTGCCAAATCATGGCAAAAAATCTATATCTCAATCCATAATAAGAATAATAAACAAGAATGAACAAGTATGGGTCATGGTCTGCAGCCCACTAGCATGCATGCCCGATTAGACTCCAAGAAATAACATGAGTTTATAAACTGAATAAATATGATATATCATAATGATGAAAGAGAAACACGAGCTGGATGAACTGAATAATAAACATGGCATCAATACCTGAATCCCGCAAGCAATAGCATCACATCCGGACCACAAGTGTCATAATCATCCGCCATCCGGAGATGCTAACTAACTCCACGCAATAACTAACCTGAAGAGATCATCAGGTCCTCAGGGGACATGGCAAGATACATAAAAATATGTCTATCTAGCAGTTTATCATGTAATAAAGAAAATATAGAAGATAAACAGGAAAGGACCAATCATCACGAAAACACGACTATACACGACTGGAAGAACCACTACGCCTGAACGAACTGCTGGAGAAGAACAAGAGAACACGATATAAATGGATAACCTGTAGCACTTGTCACCCTAAAATTATTTATTTATTTTTGAGAGCATTTTTTATGTTGTTTATTATTATTAGTTATATGATGGTTTGAATCGTAGGTAAATAGAGATTTGATTTGGGATCACAAGGGTGCGTACCTAAGCCTATAGCTTAAGTATAGTAAAACTAGGACATATGTGGTCCCCATGATCTCCAGACAGCCTCTATAGTATCATTTTATTATTTTAGAATTTATTGGATTTTTAGGAGATTTTTAGATAATTTTTATATATGATTTCATTATTTCCTTAAGCTTCTAGGAATTTTTGTGAAGGCACCCGAGAGTATTTTTGAAGCCAAATAATTTATTTGGGCTCTAGAACCCTTAAAATATTTTCTATATTTTTCTAGGAATTTTTAGGAATTTTCTGGGATTTATTTGGAATTTTTAGGATTTTTCTTGAATTTTTATTTAATTTTCTGCATTTAAAAACCCTTTTTCCCAGTCATTACACAGTCAGCTGTGGGCGGGGCCCACCCGTCAGCCACTCGGGCGCGGGTGGCGGGCCCACCCATCAGCGCGGGTGAACTAGGACTCGGTCTCCGAGCCGTATTGTTGGTCCGAGTCGAACTCGGATTAGCCGCCAACCCAAGCCGACGAATCCACACCCGTCAGATCTGGGCGGGAGGCAGCAGATGCTGCCATGTGTCCCCGCCCAGCTGCTCAGCCGACTTAGCCACCCTATATATATTAATATATGATTTAGGTTTTTCCAAAACCCTATTTTATTCAGCAGTTTTTTTGGAGGAGAGTTCGGGAGAATTCTTCGACTTCGCGGAGCGATTGTCGTTGATCTAGACGTCCTTTTTGTGCGCCGTGTTTTTTGTTAGAAGCGTATTGAGGTTAGGTTTCTGAATATATATTTTAATTTCCGTAATTTTGATCTCAAATTTCTGAATAATTATTTGAGTGTCGGTTGTCCAAAAATCAATACGTCGCATGGTTTTCGAGATTTCGAGCAATCCCAAACTCCGTTTTGCGATCCGTTTGAAGTTTTGGAAAGCTGACATCGAGCTCTACAACATATAATTTTTTAGAAATTCAGAGTTTCATATAGTATTTTATTTTATTCATAGAAGTCAGATTTGGTCAACGGTTCATCGATTTGGTCATAGTTAGCCATAATGGCGATAACTTTTGACCAAGTCGTGATTTTGTGGCACGGTCGATTCCAGTGCACACATGGCACTGAAATCTATCATGTTGCACACTCAAACTTTGAATTCATAATGTTTGACTAGTAAGTCAACAGTATGTCTCGGTTTGCGTGCCACGAGTCCCGAATTTGGAACCGTAAATTTCTTTGGCCAAATATTTGTGTGTAGATTGTTATTTCAAAATTAAATAGGTTAAAATAGGATTTTAGATGATTTATTCCAGGATTAGAATAGTATTAATTGATTTAACCCATTAGCCATTTTCTAGGATTTTTAGAGTGGGAATCGTTGATCTAACTTGTGATTGTTTTTGTGTCGGGGTAGATCGGGCTACGACATCTTGACTTGTGACTTTATCATCTATCGGAGCAGGCAAGTATCACTGTGACCTATGTTTCCTTTATTTTATACTGCATGTATCTTCGTATCGTCTTTTCACTATTACTCCATTATGGTTCATGATTGTCATTGTTCATGATTACTATTATGCACGAGAGTTAGAATCGATTGGATATACATACATGTTCATGCCTTACTCATTGTTTTCTATTGATTACAGTTTATCGTATTGCTAATGTTTATCGTAGTGGACATGTATTGTGAGTGAGTCGGGCGAAGGAATACAACAAGTAAGCATGTGGTCAACGAATTGAATACAGACCCCCTATACATTGATTGCATAATATCAGTCATGCACCACACGTATGACTGAAGGATATCCCAAGCCGTCTACATGCTGAAAGTTGGTATTCTAAAACACACAGTACACGTGACTTAATTATTGTTACTCTATTGTCTATTGTTCTTCTTTCGTCAAGTCTACATTCTTGTCGTCATCATGTCTTAGTGGTATGTCAAGTCTATCTTCACATTGTTATCATGTCTCAAATGTACTTTCTTATCATACAATGTCTTGTCTATACTATCTTTAGTTAAATTCTTTTTATCTTTCCTTCATGCTTGTATACTATATTGTGTAATGTAGTGTTATGGTGATCTTGCTCCAATCCTGACTGGATAACTATTTTTCAGTTTTAGATGAAAAGATTTTCCCCGAGGTTTACGGTGAGTATGTTGGCGACCATGACGTCACTGGCATACCCGATTCCAGCACTGATGCGAATTAGCATATTTCTTCCTTATGGATTCGCATTAGTTAGTAGTTATAGTTATGGAGTTAGTTGTTTATTTTTATTTTCTGCTATCCGGGTTTATTTCCGAGACTTTCTGAGTTGTAGTAATTTTTTTATATTTATTATTAAGACTATTGGATATTTTAGTGATTTTTGCTGGCTTAGTTGTGGATGATATATATGCGTATTGTGCTTGTTGTGGACCATTGTTATCACAGACAGCGTACTACCGTCGAAGCTGCGGCGTAGGCTGGACTTGGCCACGTACTCGTATCCTAAAATTGGGAGCGGGTCGTGACATGTTTTTATGGTGGCCCATGCAGGTCCAATTTTGCAAAAGACTACGAACTCGTGGTAGTGCTTAAGTTAGTTGTACTCCTGCGAGCCTGCGAATAGAGTTGAAGTTAGGAGGTTATATCATCCACAAAATAGATCTTCTAACCTTATGAGTCTATTTTATCTTAGGATCGTATTGTCCCTTAATTTGCATCTTGCTTGATTCCGTCCGTGATTTCTTCGATATGTTTGTATCTACCGTACTGACCATATCCTTTCTTTCCTTTTAGTTTGCAATGGTTGAGACAAGACGCAGTGCGATCCGTAAGAGGAAAAGGGTAGCTAACCCTTTTGCTACTCCCGAACCCGAAGGATCGACAGCAGTGAGTACCGAGTTCGTAGAGCCTTCCTTAGTTTTAGTTATTATGCATGCTTAGTTAGTTGTTAGTTCCCTTATGTTCCTAGCCATTATCTCTCCGTGACTTAGATTAAGAAATTATTGCTTGTAAGAGTTAGGTATTATACTATGCTATTTGTGATGTTTTGATTTTTGAGGACAAAAATCTTTTAAGGGGGATAGTTTGTAGCACTTGTCTCCCTAAAATTATTTATTTATTTTAGAGAGCATTTTTTTATTTTGTTTATTATTATTAGTTATATGATTGTTTGAATCGTAGGTAAATAGAGATTTGATTTGGGATCACAAGGGTGCGTACCTAAGCCTATAGCTTAAGTATAGTAAAACTAGGACATATGTGGTCCCCATGATCCCCAGACAGCCTCTAGAGTATCATTTTATTATTTTAGAATTTATTGGATTTTTAGGAGATTTTTAGATAATTTTTATATATGATTTCATTATTTCCTTAAGCTTCTAGGAATTTTTGTGAAGGCACCCGAGAGTATTTTTGAGTCCAAATAATTTATTTGGGCTCTAGAACCCTTAAAATATTTTCTATATTTTTCTAGGAATTTTTAGGAATTTTCTGGGATTTATTTGGAATTTTTAGGATTTTTCTTGAATTTTTATTTAATTTTCTGCATTTAAAAACCCTTTTTCCCAGTCATTACACAGTCAGCCACGGGCGGGGCCCACCCGTCAGCCACTCGGGCGCGGGTGGCGGGCCCACCCGTCAGCGCGGGTGAACTAGGACTCGGTCTCCGAGCCGTATTGTTGGTCCGAGTCGAACTCGGATTAGCCGCCAACCCAAGCCGACCAATCCACACCCGTCGGATCTGGGCGGAAGGCAGCAGATGCTGCCACGTGTCCCCGCCCAGCTGCTCAGCCGACTTAGCCACCCTATATATATTAATATATGATTTAGGTTTTTCCAAAACCCTATTTTATTCAGCAGTTTTTTTTGTGGGAGAGTTCGGAAGAATTCTTCGACTTCGCGGAGCGATTACCGTTGATCTAGACGTCCTTTTTGTGCGCCATTTTTTTTGTTAGAAGCGTATTGAGGTTAGGTTTCTGAATATATATTTTAATTTCTGTAATTTTGATCTCGAATTTCTGAATAATTATTTGAGTGTCGGTTGTCCAAAAATCAATACGTCGTACGGTTTTCGAGATTCCGAGCAATCCCGAACTCCGTTTTGCGATCCGTTTGAAGTTTTGGAAATCTGACATCGAGCTCTACAACATATAATTTTTCTAGAAATTCAAAGTTTCATCTAGTATTTTATTTTATTCATAGAAGTCAGATTTCGTCAACGATTAATCGATTTGGTCATAGTTAGCCATAATGGCGATAACTTTTGACCAAGTCCTGATTTTGCGGCACGGTCAATTCCAGTGCACACATGGCGCTGAAATCTATCATGTTGCACACTCAAACTTTGAATTTATAATGTTTGACTAGTAAGTCAACAGTATGTCTCGGTTTGCGTGCCACGAGTCCCGAATTTGGAACCGTGAATTTCTTTGGCCAAATATTTGTGTGTAGATTGTTATTTCAGAATTAAATAGGTTAAAATAGGATTTTAGATAATTTATTCTAGGATTAGAATAGTATTAATTGATTTAACTCATTAGCCATTTTCTAGGATTTTTAGAGTGGGAATCGTTGATCTAACTTGCGATTGTTTTTGTGTCGGGGTAGATCGGGCTACGATGTCTTGACTTGTGACTTTATCATCTATCGGAGCAGGCAAGTATCACTGTGACCAATGTTTCCTTTATTTTATACTTCATGTATCTTCGTGTCGTCTTTTCACTATTACTCCATTATGGTTCATGATTGTCATTGTTCATGATTACTATTGTACACGAGAGTTAGAATCGGTTGGATATACATACATGTTCATGCCTTACTCATTGTTTTCTATTGATTACAGTTTATCGTATTGCTAATGTTTATCGTAGTGGACATGTATTGTGAGTGAGTCGGGCGGAGGAATACAACAAGTAAGCATGTGGTCAACGAATTGAATACAGACCCCCTATACATTGATTGCATAATATCAGTCATGCACCACACGTATGACTGACGGATATCCCAAGCCGTCTACATGCTGAAAGTTGGTATTCTAAAACACACAGTACACGTGACTTAATTATTGTTACTCTATTGTCTATTGTTCTTCTTTCGTCAAGTCTACATTCTTGTCGTCATCATGTCTTAGTGGTATGTCAAGTCTACCTTCACATTGTTATCATGTCTCAAATGTACTTTCTTATCATACAATGTCCTGTCTATACTATCTTCAGTTAAATTCCTTTTATCTTTCCTTCATGCTTGTATACTATATTGTGTAATATAGTGTTATGGTGATCTTGCTCCAATCCTAACTGGATAACTATTTTTCAGTTTTAGACGAAGAGATTTGCCCCGAGGTTTACGGTGAGTATGTTGGCGACCATGACCTCACTGGCAAACCCGGTTCCAGTACTGATGCGAATTAGCATATTTCTTCCTTATGGATTCGCATTAGTTAGTAGTTATAGTTAGGGAGTTAGTTGTTTATTTTTATTTTCTGCTATCCGGGTTTGTTCCCGAGACTTTCTGAGTTGTAGTAGATTTTTCATATTTATTATTAAGACTATTGGATATTTTAGTGATTTTTGCTGGCTTAGTTGTGGATGATATATATATGCGTATTGTGCTTGTTATGGACCATTGTTATCACAGACAGCGTACTACCGCCGATGCTGCGGTATAGGCTGGACTTGGCCACGTACTCGTATCCCAAAATTGGGAGCGGGTCGTGACATAACCAAATCGAATACTCAAACCCTCGTCCCTAGTGTGGACTTGCAGGTTTGAACAACTACTAGCCCTCGCCCCTAGTGTGGACTCGCAGACTAGCATTACCCTCGTCCCTAGTGTGCACTCGCAGGTGTGAACCATATAATACTAACCCTCGTCCCTGGTGTGGACTCGCAGGCTAGCATCACCCTCGTCCCTTGTGTGGACTCGCAGGTGTGGACATATAACTACTAACCCTCGTCCCTGGTGTGGACTCGCAGATTAGCTTACTTACTCTCGCCCCTGGTGTGGGCTCGCAAGTTAGCTTAACTACTAACCCTCGCCCCTAATGTGGGCTCGCAGATTAGCTTACTAACTCTCGCCCCTGGTGTGGGCTCGCAAGATAGCTTAACTACTAACCCTCGCCCCTAATGTGGACTCGCAGGTTAGGATCAAGAATTTTAAGGTACAGCAGTTCCGATATGATTTATTCATCCTATGACATGATGCAACTCAGTCCAAGTACAAAAGATGATACGACACGACCCAATCACGATACACGAGAAAACCAATCCAATATGAACTATAAAGCTAATTATAAACAAGGCTATATATAAACTAGCAGGCATGATTTACAAATCATATATAAATAATCAACTAATAAAACTGTATAATAATATAAATATGCATGTAAATAAACTGTAGAGGAAGGCAAGGTATCTTGCCTGAAAGTTGCACGCAAATTCCACAAAATCTAGTCGACTGGTGAGCCATAAAGTCCAAGTCAACACAACTGTCTCCGAAAGCTGAAACAAACATTCTCAGAATAGTAAAATTAGCTAGGATTGCCTGTCCTTAAGTCCAATTCTAGACACAGGGGTAAAACGGTAATTTTGGGCAAAAACAATGTCCGCCGTTGGACCCGCTTTGCACCGAAAAGCGTGCCAGAGTCAAAGGTCTCTAAAGTCGTCAAACTATATGTCTACGGATCCAGTTTTTTGATACGAATCCAACCGTACGTCCAAAGTTGGATTTCGACGGGCCGTGCACAAAATCACCCATTGAGTCAGACCGTGGGGCCCGCAAAACGGTAATTTTATCAACTGTCTCAGAATCGGACCAAACTTGGCATACAGGACCAGAAAAACGATACGGTCCTGTTGGCACAAGTTTTGTCTTGATCTGACGAGCGTGCACAAAGTAATTAAGAAATTTACAAAGTGCACGATACGATAAATTTCGACGGATACGCATCAAATTCGTCGCGCACACGCGACCAATTTGAATTTCGTCAAAGCCCACACGACCACGAAGCCGTTACGCAGCTTTCGATGCTTTCGGTTCGCGACCACGTCGTCCGAAATGGCGGGATGCACGTCGTGTGGATAGTTTTTCAAGTTTTGAAAACAGTTTTTCGGTAAACTTCGTCAACGATTTAGTTCTTGCACACACCTCGAAAAACAGAACTACGAGTTGCGTTTTGATCATGGTTATGATAACTTTATTTGTGTTCAATTAGTTTCTGAAAACTATTAAAGAATGGATCGAAATCCGGCTTCCAAGTTGGGTCCTGGGCTGTCACTAATGCCCTGTTTTCCACGAGTTTTTTCGGGAATTTTGGCTCGATCTCTCGAGCGAACCCTGGGGTTTTACCCAAAACTGTTTGGGGGGTTTGAAGGGGTTAATATAGGCTTTCGTATGCAATTTACAGAATCGAAAATAATGAACTATACATGGAGAAACTTATCTGTAAAGTTGTACGTTAATCCTGCTGTCGCTGTTGTCGTCCTACTGCGTTTTTGCCGTGCCACGGCGGTGGTGGTTCAGGGTAGGTCGCCCGGCCAGCGGGGTGGCGTGGCGCTGCTCTAGTGGCGTAGGGGATTAGGGTTTTCTCCTATTTCCCTCTCCAATTCTTGCGTGTATATATAGACCTGTGCGCGTGTATAGGTGAAGGGCTCGGCCTTCTCTGTTGGGGAGCTCGGCTGTGAGCTTGGCCCTGGGCTGGGACTTCTAAGTGGGGCTGGGCCTGCTGGCTATGGGCTCGGGGAGGCTAAGTTATTATTTGCTTTTGTTTTTCTTCTATTTACCACTAATATATATATATATATATATATATATATATATATATATAAAATATATATATATATATATATATATATATATATATATATATATAAAATATATATATATATATAAAAATATATATATAAATATATATATATATATATATATATATATATATATATATATATATATATTTATATATATATATACATATATACGCACATTTATGTAATCTATTTATATATACATTAAATACACACATATAATATATTTATATATATATATATATATATCTATATATATATATATATATATATATATATATATATATATATATATATATATATATATATATATATATAGATATATATATACACATATAATATTTATATACATATATGTATACGTACACACATATACAATATTTATATATATATACACTCATACACATTAATATATATTTTATATACATACAAATACATATGATATAATATAATATATTTATATATATATACAAGTACACACTTTAATATATATATTATATATATACATACAAATACATTTGATATAATATAATATATTTATGTATACATACAAATATACACATACTTCGTATATATTTATATACACATACCCATATACATTATATTTATTTGACAATAAAATAATATAACCAATAAAATAATAATATTAAATAACAATCATAATAAATAATAATAATAATAATAATAATAATAATAATAATAATAATAATAATAATAACGAAATTTAATAAACCAATAATGGTGTATATACCATTTTGCACCGTCTAATAATCCCAGAAAATGTACAAGGCCTATCTTATACAAATATTATTGAATATCAACTAATAACAATATTTATAATATTTAAATAAGAATACTTAGAAATATTCACTATATCACTAAAATGGAAAACGACACGATTATACCAAAATACATCAACATGAATGTCTTTGGATGTACCGCATGACTACATGGACTTGGGCTCGGTTCGGGTCCGGCTTGACTAGTTCGGTACGACCGGGTTACCTAGACGTCAAACAATATTAATAATAAATAAATTAAACTATTTATAATGGTCATGCTATAGCTTGGCCTGGTTTTCCTAGTTAGGACATACCGATGGCTTGGCACTCCCCTACTATGGCTAAACACTAGTCAAAACATGCTACTGTACTACCCGTGCCATGATTCCTAGTCGTCTTGTACTCCAAAACTCTACTATGGCTAAAGGCATCTACCGTAATCTAAAAATCACCATTTAAATCAAATACATAAATAAATAAATATTTCAAAAAAAAATTCTGGAAAGGGAAGCTACAAATCTACCCACCTTAAAAATAATTTCGTCCTCGAAATTCTAATTTCTAATTATACCTAAAATTCAAAAGGAAGTCTACTATTATCTAAATCTCCTTAATTTTAATTCCTCAAAAATAGTTTACAACCTTCCCCTAGCAATTTTGGTAACTACGAAATCTCGAGGACTTCTACCCACCTTTGGTCACACTACTCCTCAAAACAAGGTCACTAGAATCTTATGGTCTTCTAACTAGTTGCTAACAATTCTACCGGCAGATATCTAGGCATATGGCATCTATAATCCCTCATATCTATAAGCAACCAAACATTCAATAGTCAAACAATATTATACTATAATTTAAGAATTTCTAATAAATCCTAGACAGCACGATCATTCGTCACCTCGGAATAGGAAGGGACGAGAATTAATGGTACAAGAAGGCAAAGAAGAATAATTGAGGAGAATACGAAGTTTCAAAGACGGTAGAGAATTTCTAAGAGAATTTTCAAGGCAGAGTAGATTGAGATTTCTAAGGTTTAGTCATATTCGCAGGCTCGTACCGGTACAGTTACGTAACCTATACGATATGCTCTGATCTGCATGGGCCACCACAAAAACTTGTCACGACCCGCACCCGATTTTCGGACGCGAGCTCGTGAGCAAGCCAGCTACGTATCGAACGAACTTCAGCCCGACTCGAATATGTAAACGCTGTCAAGGCAATGGTATACTGCCAAATTATGGCAACAAATCTATATCTCAATCCATAATAAGAATAATAAACAAGAATGAACAAGTATGGGTCGTGGTCTGCAGCCCACTAGCATGCATGCCCGATTAGACTCCAAGAAATAACATGAGTTTATAAACTGAATAAATATGATATGTCATAAAGATGAAAGGGAAACACGAGCTGGATGAACTTAATAATAAATATGGCATCAATACCTGAATCCCGCAAGCAATAGCATCACATTCGAACCACAAGTATCATAATCATCCGCCATCCAGGGCTGCTAACTAACTCCATGTAATAACTAACCTAAAGAGATCATCAGGTCCTCAGGGGACATAGCAAGATACATAAAAACATGCCTATCTAGCAGTTTATCATGCAATAAAGAAAATACAGAAGATAAACAGGAAAGGACCAATCATCACGAAAACATGACTATATACGACTGGAAGAACCACTACGCCTGAACGAACTGCTGGAGAAGAACAAGAGAACACGATATCACGATGTCAATGGATAACCAAATCGAATACTCAAACCCTCGTCCCTAGTGTGGACTCGCAGGTTTGAACAACTACTAGCCCTCGCCCCTAGTGTGGACTCGCAGACTAGCATTACCCTCGTCCCTAGTGTGTACTCGTAGGTGTGAACCATATACTACTAACCCTCGTCCCTGGTGTGGACTCGCAGGCTAGCATCACCCTCGTCCCTTGTGTGGACTCGCAGGTGTGGACATATAACTACTAACCCTCGTCCCTGGTGTGGACTCGCAGATTAGCTTACTAACTCTCGCCCCTGGTGTGGGCTCGCAAGTTAGCTTAACTACTAACCCTTGCCCCTAATGTGGGCTCGCAGATTAGCTTACTAACTCTCGCCCCTGGTATGGGCTCGCAAGTTAGCTTAACTACTAACCCTCGCCCCTAATGTGGACTCGCAGGTTAGGTTCATGAATTTCAAGGTACAGCAGTTCCGATATGACTTATTCATCCTATGACACGATGCGACTCAGTCCAAGTACAAAAGATGATACGACACGACCCAATCACGATACACGAGAAAACCAATCCAATATGAACTATAAAGCTAATTATAAACAAGGCTATATATAAACTAGCAGGCATGATATACAAATCACATATAAATAATCAACTAATAAAACTGTATAATAATATAAATATGTATGTAAATAAACTGTAGAGGAAGACAAGGTATCTTGCCTGAAAGTTGTACGCAAATCCCACAAAATCTAGTCGACTGGTGAGCCATAAAGTCCAAGTCAACACAACTGTCTCCGAAAGCTGAAACAAACATTCTCAGAATAGTCAAATTAGCTAGGATTGCCTGTCCTTAAGTCCAATTCTAGACACAGGGGTAAAAAGGTAATTTCGGGCAAAAACGATATCCGCCGTTGGACCCGCTTTGCACCGAAAAGTGTGCCAGAGTCAAAGGTCTCTAAAGTCGTCAAACTATATGTCTACGGATACAGTTTTTTGATAAGAATCCAACCGTACGTCCAAAGTTGGATTTCGGCGGGTCGTGCACAAAATCACCCATTGAGTCAGACCGTGGGGCCCACCAAACGGCAATTTTATCAACTGTCTCAGAATCGGACCAAACTTGGCATACAGGACCAGAAAAACGATACGATCCTGTTGGCACAAGTTTCGTCTCGATCTGACGAGCGTGCATAAAGTAATTAAGAAATTTACAAAGTGCACGATACGGTAAATTTTGACGGATACGCATCAAATTCGTCGCGCACACGCGACCAATTTGAATTCCGTCAAAGCCCACACGACCACGAAGCCGTTATGCAGCTTTCGATGCTTTCGGTTCGCGTCCACGTCGCCCGGAATGGCGGGACGCACGTCGTGTGGATAGTTTTTCAAGTTTTAAAAACAGTTTTTCGGTAAACTTCGTCAACGATTTAGTTCTTTCACACACCTCGAAAATAGAACTATGAGTTGCGTTTTGATCTTGGTTATGTTAACTTTACTTGTGTACAATTAGTTTCTGAAAAATATTAAAGAATGGATCGAAATTCGGCTTCCAAGTTGGGTCCTGGACTGTCACTAATGCCCTGTTTTCTACGAGTTTTTTCGGAAATTTTGGCTCGATCTCTCGAGGGAACCCTGGGGTTTTACCTGAAACTGTTTGGGGGGTTTGAAGGGGTTAATATAGGCTTTCGTATGCAATTTACAGAATCAAAAATAATGAACTATACATGGAGAAACTTATCTGTAAAGTTGCACGTTAATCCTGTTGTCGCTGTTGTCGTCCTGCTGCGTTGTTGCCGCGCGCGCGGGTGGCGGTCGGCCGTGCCACGGCGGCGGTGGTTCAGGGTAGGTCGCCCGGCCAGCGGGGTGGCGTGGCGCTGCTCTAGTGGCGTAGGGGATTAGGGTTTTCTCCTATTTCCCTCTCCAATTCTCGCGTGTATATATACACCTGTGCGCGTGTATAGGTGAAGGGCTCGGCCTTCTCTGTTGGGAAGCTCGGCTATGAGCTTGGCCCTGGGCTGGGACTTCTAAGTGGGGCTGGGCCTGCTGGCTATGGGCCTCGGGGAGGGCTAAGTTGTTATTTGCTTTTGTTTTTCTTCTATTTACCACTAATATATATATATATATATATATATATATATATATATATATATATATATATATATATTTTATATATATATATATATATATATATATATATATATATATATATATTATATATATATATATTTATATATATATATATATTTTTTTTATATATATATATATATATATATATTTTATATATATATATATATATATATATATATATATATATATATATATATATACGTATTCATATATATATATATATATATATATATATATATATATATATATATAAAATATATATATATATATATATATATATATATATATATATATATATATATATATATATATATATATATATATATATATATATATATATATATATACATATA
The DNA here is from genome assembly GCA_029216955.1 of Iris pallida. NCBI lineage: Eukaryota > Viridiplantae > Streptophyta > Magnoliopsida > Asparagales > Iridaceae > Iris > Iris pallida. The sequence continues at coordinate 11,117,412 of JANAVB010022598.1, forward strand.
TACGCACATTTATATAATCTATTTATATATACATTAAATACACACATATATATTTATATATATATATATATATATACGTATTTACACACATATAATATTTATATACATATATGTATACCTACACACATATACAATATTTATATATATATACACTCATACACATTAATATATATTTATGTATACATATAAGTACATATGATATAATATAATATATTTATATATACATACAAATACACACTTTAATATATATATTTATTTATATACATACAAATATATTTGATACAATATAATATATTTATGTATACATACAAATATACACATACTTCGTATATATTTATATACACATACCCATATACATTATATTTATTTGACAATAAAATAATATAACCAATAAAATAATAATATTAAATAACAATCATAATAAATAATAATAATAATAATAATAACAAAATTTATTAAACCAATAATGGTGTATATACCATTTTGCACCGTCTAATAATCCCAGAAAATGTACAAGGCCTATCTTATACAAATATTATTGGATATCAACTAATAACAATATTTATAATATTTAAATAAGAATACTTAGAAATATTCACTATATCACTAAAATGGAAAACGACACGATCATACCAAAATACATCAACACGAATGTCTTTGGATGTACCGCATGACTACATGGACTTGGGCTCGGTTCGGGTCCGGCTTGACTAGTTCGGTACGACCGGGTTACCTAGACGTCAAATAATATTAATAATAAATAAATTAAACTATTTATAATGGTCATGCTATAGCTTGGCCTAGTTTTCCTAGTTAGGACACACCGATGGCTTGGCACTCCCCTACTATGGCTAAACACTGGTCAAAACACGCTACTGCACTACCCGCGCCATGATTCCTAGTCGTCTTGTACTCCAAAACTCCACTATGGCTAAAGGCATCTACCGTAATCTAAAAATCACCATTTAAATCAAATACATAAATAAATAAATATTTCAAAAAAAAATTCTGGGAAGGGAAGCTACAAATCTACCCACCTTAAAAATAATTTCGTCCTCGAAATTCTAATTTCTAATTATTTCTAAAATTCAAAAGGAAGTCTACTATTATCTAAATCTCCTTAATTTTAATTCCTCAAAAATAGTTTACAACCTTCCCCTAGCAATTTTGGTAACTACAAAATTTCGAGGACTTCTACCCACCTTTGGTCACACTACTCCTCAAAACAAGGTCACAAGAATCTTATGGTCTTCTAACTAGTTGCTAAGAATTCTACCGGCAGATATCTAGGCATATGGCATCTATAATCCCTCATATCTATAAGCAACCAAACATTCAATAGTCAAACAATATTATACTATAATTTAAGAATTTCTAATGAATCCTAGACAGCACGATCATTCGTCACCTCGGAATAGGAAGGGACGAGAATTAATGGTACAAGAAGGCAAAGAAGAATAATTGAGGAGAATACGAAGTTTCAAAGACGGTAGAGAATTTCTAAGAGAATTTTCAAGGCAGAGTGGATTGAGATTTCTAAGGTTTAGTCATATTCGCAGGCTCGTACCGGTACAGTCACGTAACCTATACGATATGCTCTGACCTGCATGGGCCACCACAAAAACTTGTCACGACCCACACCCGGTTTTCGGACGTGAGCTCGTGAGCAAGCCAGCTACGTATCGAACGGACTTCAGCCCGACTCGAATATATAAACGCTGTCAAGGCTATGGTATACTGCCAAATCATGGCTATAAATCTATATCTTAATCCATAATAAGAATAATAAACAAGAAAGAACAAGTATGGGTCGTGGTCTGCAGCCCACTAGCATGCATGCCCGATTAGACTCCAAGAAATAACATGAGTTTATAAACTGAATAAATATGATATGTCATAATGATGAAAGGGAAACACGAGCTGGATGAACTTAATAATAAATATGGCATCAATACCTGAATCCCGCAAGCAATAGCATCACATCCGAACCACAAGTGTCATAATCATCCGCCATCCAGGGCTGCTAACTAACTCCATGTAATAACTAACCTAAAGAGATCATCAGGTCCTCAGGGGACATAGCAAGATACATAAAAATATGCCTATCTAGCAGTTTATCATGCAATAAAGAAAATACAGAAGATAAACAGGAAAGGACCAATCATCACAAAAACACGACTATACAAGACTGGAACAACCACTACGCCTGAACGAACTGCTGGAGAAGAACAAGAGAACACGATATCACGATGTCAATGGATAACCAAATCGAATACTCAAACCCTCGTCCCTAGTGCGGACTCGCAGGTTTGAACAACTACTAGCCCTCGCCCCTAGTGTGGACTCGCAGACTTGCATTACCCTCATCCCTAGTGTGGACTCGCAGGTGTGAACCATATAATACTAACCCTCGTCCCTGGTGTGGACTCGCAGGCTAGCATCACCCTTGTCCCTTGTGTGGACTCGCAGGTGTGGACATATAACTACTAACCCTCGTTCCTGGTGTGGACTCGCAGATTAGCTTACTAACTCTCGCCCCTGGTGTGGGCTTGCAAGTTAGCTTAACTACTAACCCTCGCCCCTAATGTGGGCTCGCAGATTAGCTTACTAACTCTCGCCCCTGGTGTGGGATCGCAAGTTAGCTTAACTATTAACCCTCGCCCCCTAATGTGGACTCGCAGGTTAGGTTCAAGAATTTCAAGGTACAGTAGTTCCGATATGACTTATTCATCCTATGACACGATGCGACTCAGTCCAAGTACAAAAGATGACACGACACGACCCAATCACGATACACGAGAAAACCAATCCAATATGAACTATAAAGCTAATTATAAACCAGGCTATATATAAACTAGCAGGCATGATATACAAATCACATATAAATAATCAACTAATAAAACTTTATAATAATATAAATATGCATGTAAATAAACTGTAGAGAAAGGCAAGGTATCTTGCCCGGAAGTTGTACGCAAATCCCACAAAATCTAGTCGACTGGTGAGCCATAAAGTCCAAGTCAACACAACTGTCTCCGAAAGCTGAAACAAATATTTTCAACATTCTCAGAATTGTCAAATTAGCTAGGATTGCCTGTCCTTAAGTCCAATTCTGGACACAGGGGCAAAACGGTAATTTCGAGCAAAAACGATGTCCGCCGTTGGACCCGCTTTGCACTGAAAAGCGTGCCAGAGTCAAAGGTCTCTAAAGTCGTCAAACTATATGTCTACAGATCTAGTTTTCTGATATGAACCCAACCGTACGTCCAAAGTTGGATTTCGGCGGGCCGTGCACAAAATCACCCGTGGAGTCGGACCGTGGGGCCCGCAAAACAATAATTTTATCAACTGTCTCAGAATCGGACCAAACTTGGCATACAGGACCAGAAAAATAATACGGTCCTGTTGGCACAAGTTTTGTCTCGATCGGACGAGCGTGCATAAAGTAATTGAGAAATTTGCAAAGTGCACGATACGGTGAATTTCGACGGATACGCATCAAATTCGTCGCACACACGCGACCAATTTGAATTTCGTCAAAGCCCACACAACCACGAAGCCGTTACGCAGCTTTCGATGCTTTCGGTTCGCGACCACATCGCCCGAAATGGCGGGATGCACGTCGTGTGGATGGTTTTTCAAGTTTTGAAAACAGTTTTTTCGGTAAACTTCGTCAACGATTTAATTCTTGCACACACCTCAAAAAACAGAACTACGAGTTGTTTGATCTTGGTTATGTTAACTTTACTTTTGTTCAATTAGTTTCTGAAAACTATTAAAGAATGGATCGAAATCCGGCTTCCAAGTTGGGTCCTTGGCTGTCACTAATGCCCTATTTTCTACGAGTTTTCTCAGAAATTTTGGCTCGATCTCTCGAGCGAACCCTGGGGTTTTACCCGAAACTGTTTTGGGGGTTTGAAGGGATTCATATAGGCTTTCGTATGCAATTTATAGAATCAAAAATAATGAACTATACAGGGAGAAACTTATCTGTAAAGTTGCACGTTAATCCTGCTGTCGCTGTTGTCGTCCTGCTGCGTTGTTGCCGCGCGCGCGGCGGCGATCGGCCGTGCCACGACGGCGGTGGTTCAGGGTAGGTCGCCCGGCCAGCGGGGTGGCGTGGCGCTGCTCTAGTGGCGTAGGGGATTAGGGTTTTCTCCTATTTCCCTCTCCAATTCTCGCGTGTATATATACACCTGTGCGCATGTATAGGTGAAGGGCTCGGCCTTCTCTGTTGGGGAGCTCGGCTGTAAGCTTGGCCCTGGGCTGGGACTTCTAAGTGGGGCTGGGCCTGCTGGCTATGGGCTCGGGGAGGGCTAAGTTGTCTTCTATTTACCACTAATATATATATATATATATATATATATATATATATATATATATATATATATATTTATATATATATATATATATATATATATATATATATATATATATATATATATATATACATTAAATACACACATATAATTTTTATATATATATGTATATACGTATTTACACACATATAATATTTATATACATATATGTATACCTGCACACATATACAATATTTATATATATATACACTCATACACATTAATATATATTTATATATACATACAAATACACACTTTAATATATATTTATATATATACATACAAATACATTTGATATAATATAATATATTTATGTATACATACAAATATACACATACTTCGTATATATTTATATACACATACCCATATATATTATATTTATTTGACAATAAAATAATATAACCAATAAAATAATAATATTAAATAACAATCATAATAAATAATAATAATAATAATAATAATAATAATAATAATAATAATAATAATAATAATAACGAAATTTAATAAACCAATAATGGTATATATACCATTTTGCACCGTCTAATAATCCCAGAAAATGTACAAGGCCTATCTTATACAAATATTATTGAATATCAACTAATAACAATATTTATAATATTTAAATAAAAATACTTATAAATATTCACTATATCACTAAAATGAAAAACGACACGATCATACCAAAATACATCAACACGAATGTCTTTGGATGTACCGCATGACTACATGGACTTGGGCTCGGTTCGGGTCCGGCTTGACTAGTTCGGTACGACCGGGTTACCTAGACGTCAAATAATATTAATAATAAATAAATTAAACTATTTATAATGGTTATGCTATAGTTTGGCCTGGTTTTCCTACTTAGGACACACCGATGGCTTGGCACTCCCCTACTATGGCTAAACACTAGTCAAAATACGCTACTGCACTACCCATGCCATGATTCCTAGTCGTCTTGTACTCCAAAACTCCACTATGGCTAAAGGCATCTACCGTAATCTAAAAATCACCATTTAAATCAAATACATAAATAAATAAATATTTCAAAAAAAAAAATTTCGGGAAGGGAAGCTATACCAACCCACCTTTTTGGCGGGCGGGGCGGACCGGCCCAACGGGCTTAGCCCATTTTGACAGCTCTACCCTCTTTGACCACAAAATAAGCCTGGTGTAGGGGTTAATATGTTAAAGTTGAACATTAGAGATCTTATGTTCAAATCTTGGTTGTAACATTTTTTAACTTTACTTTTATTTGTATTTATTTGTATTACATATGGCCCCATTTTGAAAGTTGACTAGGGCTTCCATGAACTCAGGGTTGGCCCTGTTTTGTACTTTGCTTTCAAACTCTGTAACTGAGGATACAAATCAATCCCATTCCCCTTTTGAGAATCCTCAAGCAGATTGGAAGAAATTCATTTTCTTCAAACCACCATCGTCAAAAACCTTATGCTCCACACATCATTATCACGACTATTCCTAAGCTTTTGGAAGGTGAAAGGCAATGTCAAGGTGGCTGAATACTACAATGGATCATTGTCGGCAAAGTTTGATCGATTGGAAGATATTGAATTTGTGATGGATAACGGCCCTTGGAAGATAAACAAGCATCTATTGCTTCTTGAGAGATGTCTTCCAAACAAATTTCCATATGAATATACCATCTCAGATACTGAATTCTGGATTCAGTTTCATGCATGGTCTTCCTATTAATTTCCTAACAATGAACTTTATCACAACCCTTGCTGCAAATATTCGTGCAACATACCGTAACTATAAAATCAAAACCTTAAGCATTGCATGAAAGGTTCTTCATCTTGCAGCGGTGGCATTTATATATCTGCATGAAGATACCAACAAATTATAACCCTTTCTGTACATGTGTAGAAACATTTAGATAATCGACGGTGTGAAACGTGGTGGTACGTCGTGCTCTTTTTTAGTAGAATTGCCTTCATTATGCCATGGGAACCCAATGACAATCAGAAAGTTGTGTATTGGTTGCATTTTTTGTTGTTTAAAACTTAGTTCGGTGAAATGGTGTAAAGGAATAGTATCTAACCTGTTAGTGTTCATATACCACATAACTTAGTCCTTCGCTTTCAGTATACGAATGTCTAGCCCCATTTTTTAAGTGATTTTCTGGGGATCACAAGTAATTTTTCATTTTTTCAGAGGCAACAAAAAAAAATCATATTTTGTCATGTTTGACAGTATCTTTATGGGAGGGATAACTTGTTACTACTTAGAAAGTTCATGGTATCAAATTATTTTAAAAAAAACTTTATATCGTATCATATTGTAAACTTGAATGTTTATAGTATTTCAGTACGAATTTGCCTACCTAGGGTAACAATGCAACTCATAAATATCGATGGCTAGGCATTATGGCAGACAGGCTACAAAATAATTGTTCAAATAGATAAATGCAATTCATCTTAATTATTAAAAGATTTTCTTCAAGATTTCAAAACATTAAGGATTAGAATAATCGATTTGCTTGAATACGTATAGTTTGCAGTATGTGGAGATGGAAATATCCGCTTGAGCCATAGAAGGGGAAAAATGATACAAAACTTTGTCATGGACTTTTTTTGGGAAGAACTATCTTTTGTGTTCTTCCATCTACATGTTCTACAAGTGGGACATTTAGATAAACCAATATATGCTTTTATATAAAGTATGTAATCATTGGTGTAAGAATGTACTTAGTTTCATATATTCCAAACCCAAGCAGTCATTATCTTATTAGGCTCATAAATTGATAAAATATTTAATTTCTTGATGGGAACAGATCACATGATCTCAACACTTCTGAAAAGCTATTGTCTGACCATCCATATCTTCCTTTAATGTTATACAAACTCATTAGTCATGATAGCTTTATATTCTTTGAATACAAAAGCCTTTCAGCATATTCAAGTATAGATTTAAATGACTTGGGGTCACCGAAAAATTGTTCATATGCAGCATGAACCATTTCTACAACATTGGCGGCATCTTCAAAGGCAACATCCTTATAATTAGATATTTGTTCAGCCTTTGATTCAAAGCTTGTCGAGATATGATAATGCGTTTCTCATCATGCAAAATTTATATTGTATAACTTTGATCGATACCCCTCTTATACAAATATTTTCTTACGACTTTAGGCATTTCAAATGACAAATTTTCATATTTTTTGCATGGACATTAAATGTAATTAGGATTATGTAGATGGAGTTTTGCAAACATAAGAAAATTTTCTACCCATTTCTCATATTTCCTAGACATTCGATTCATTGGCATCCATGTTCTGTCCATTTTAGGTTGGATTAGAATAAAAAATCCTACAAAGATAAATAGAACATGTTAGCTATGATTAATTATGTTGTAGGATGATTATATTCTACAATTGGCATCAATTGTATACACCAAGCACACATAAGTATAAAATTGCGATTAATAAGAGTTGGAAAAGCCACAATATTTAAAACGAAAAGTGATCAACATTCACAAAAATTTACAAGAAGAGAGATTGAGATTCACATAAATTTGCAAAAGAGTGTTTATCTTGAATATTTAGGATGTACTCTATGAATACTCTTCGTTCGTTTGTGGACATATCCTCTCTTCAAAATCTAGTCCTTACATGGACACACAGGAGAACAATAATAATAATAATAAGTAGTAAAGAAATTTTGAGTTTCATCACACTTTATTTATTCAAATTCAAAATGCATCCCACTCAATTATCATTATACAAGAAATTCTCACTTTTGGCGAAAATCGTCTCCCACTAACAGTCAACTCCTTTAACCAATTTTTTGACCAAAATATCCCGTCTTCTTCTCCGCTCCCTCCTTCGCTACCCCCTCTCCGTCACGCGCCTCCGCTCCCCCACTGCCGCAGGCAGCCAGAGCCCCACCACTCTCTTTATACTCCCCCCGCTTTCTCTGGCAACCCCCTTTCTTTCTCCGGCATTGGCAGCACTGCAGCGACGGCCGCGACAGCGACGGGAACATCATCAACAATGGCAGTGACTGCGAGAATAGCAGCAGCAACAATGGCAACAGCAATCACTAGTAGAGCGTGCGACGAGCAGCTGGGTGCAGGGCGACGGGCAGCTGCGGTGACGTACGACTGGGAGGGGGCAGTCGATGGGGAAGCACGACGGGGCGAGCACGACGTGCGAGGGAGTGGAGGTAAGCTCGGCTGGGTGGGGGCAGCCAGCGGGACCGCGCACGGATGGGTGGGTGGGCGGGGGTGCGGGGCGGTAAGCGCGGCTGGGAGGGGGTCAGCTGGCGGGGCCGCGCACGGATGGATAGGGGGCAGCTAGCGGGTGGGTTGGGAGGGGGCATCCTGCGGGGGCATGCACGGCTGTGTAGGGGACAGCCGACGGGGGCGCACGCACCTCGGGGAGGAGGGCCAACCGATTAGCGCACAGGGAAGAAGACAATAGAGGGGGTGTTTTGTCAAAAAAAATTGGTTAAAGGAGTTGACCGTTAGTGGGAGAGGATTTCCGTCAAAATGGAAGAATTTGGTAACCAGGATTTGGATTTGAATTTGGAAATCCAAAATTCAAATCCAAATACAAATCATGAATTTCCAAATCCAAATTCAAATCCAACTCCAACCAAACATAGGATTTCGTAAACTATAATGATGATTAATAGTTTTATTAATAATATATTAATTAATAAAATAATAAATAAATAAAGTATTAATTAATTATTATAATTATAATTATAGTTATGATTAATAATTAAATTATTATTATTATTATGATAATAGTTAAGATTAATAAAATATTAATTAAGATTACAATGACGATTAATAAATTATTATTTAAAAGTTTAAAAAACATTAATTATTAAATATTATTAATTCTGATGATAAATATGATTAATATATTATTAAATAAGATTATAATAAAATAATAATTGTTATTGTAATTAAGACTAATAAATTATTAATTAATATTATAATTACATATTAATCTATAAATTATTAATGAAAATTATAGTTATGATTAAGAAATTATTATAATTATGATTAATAAAGGTATAATTTATTAATTAAGATTACCGTAAAATATAAAAATAAAGTTATAAATTAATAAATTATTAATCAAGATTATCATTAATAAATTAATAAATTATTAATTAAGACTGTGATGAAATATCAATTAATATAATTAATTATTTAAGTGATGAACGTATTTATATTGATAAAGAATAAAAATTTATATATAAAATAATAACTAATTATTACTTAATTTTTAATTATTTTTTATTTAACTAATTATTAATTAGTATTAATTAAATATTTAATAGCACAATAAAAAAATTTCAACAAAATTCAACTTTCTTTCTTCCAAATTCAAAATTTGGATTTGGTACCCACTTTCCATATCCAAATCCAACTCCAACCAAACGTAGAATTCCATAGATTTGACTCAAAATACACAAAATCCTAAATTTTAGTTCCAAATACGGTTTACTAAACAGACTCTTCTACGTGCAAAGTAAGCTTCTATATCTAAATAAAACTAGTAATATAATCAAATAAAAAGAAAAGTTGTTAACTCATAGGATTTGTATTCCTACTGAACTTTCACTAGATAGATGTAGTATCTCCTCCTCTTCCGAGGAGGAGGAGAGGAGGGTAGTATCTTTGATCAGAGGCAGAAAACACGAACGACGGAGGTTCCTCTTATCAAAGAGAGCTGGAAGTAGGCGATCTCTATCCCAACTTCTGGTGAACGTGTCGTAGAACCTCAGGCGCCTCTCCGCTGCGTCCATACATTCAGGATCAGCAAGAGCAATCCTTCGTCCGTTGAAGAAGACCGGCGTGCTTACGCCCGTGTACTCGACCTCCAGCACCCTCTTCCATCGGTCCAAACCCTCAAGGACCCAGAGCTCTACAGCACTCCCGGAGACGAACAATAGATACAGATCCTCGTGGACCGACCCTAACCAAACCCTGTAATAGATGTTAGTCTCGGGGCTTGATCAAAGATGGTACACTCGATGTCGAGATCAGAGGTTCAACAAACGTTCATCTTCTGATTATTCTCGAGATCCAAGAGGAATACTATAATACGAATTTGATTACAAAAGCAACAATAATTAGAAAGTAAATCTTATGTTTTTCCTTGCAATCGCAGTTGCTGACGGACAGAACTGAGTTCAGAAAATAAATCTCACGTTCTTCCTCGCAATTGCAGTTGCTGACGGACAGAACTGAGTTCAGAAAATAAATCTCACGTTCTTCCTTGCAATCGCAGTTACAGACGGACAGAACTGAGTTACAACTCAGACGAAGGAGAAGAAAGAAGAAATAAGAGGAGGAAAGGTTCTTGCTGGGGTGATTAAGATCACCGTTGCTCAAACCCAGATTCGCCCCAACACGATCTGCTTCCAGGAACCAGCAAGTTCACGAAGAACTTCTGGAACGCTCGTAAGTCAATATTTGAGGCTTGAACGGGCTTCCTGGACTTTACAGACTCCCTTAACTCTCTTCTTGGTGCATCTTTCAAAGGAGGCCAAGGGGCACTATTTATAGAGTGAAGTTGAGACTTCACCTCTTCTTCTATCCGATGTGGGACTAAAATACCAATACTCAAAAATAGAGTTTTATATTTTAGATCATCCCACAATCAGCATAGAAGTATGCCAGTCCACGCCTACCCTCCGAACACTTCCGTGCATGCACGAGACATCCTGGAGTCCGTAATTTAGCGACAGAATAAAATAACGTCGCTAACTATTGAATATAGCGACTCCTTTGACAGATATCGCAAAACGTCGCTGAATAGAGACGTTCAGCGACAAGAGATAAATTACGTCGCTGAATAGCGACGTTCAGCGACGTGACTTAAGTTATGTCGCTCCTTAGCGACGTTCAGCGACGTCTAAATCAGACGTCGCTAATGTTTTATTATATCCCGTTCGAAACTTTCATTTCCCCTTCTCTCTCCCCTAAAAATTTTCCAAAATTTTTCTCCTCCGATGAAGCTCTCCTCCGACGAAGCCCCCCTCCTCGTTGCCTCCCTCCTACGACGAAGCCCCCCTCGTCGCCTCCCAACTCCGACCGAGCCGTCCTCAGGTAAACCCTAACCCTAGCTATCTAGACACGATTTTGACACGATTTTGACCTCGTTTGGACACGAGTAGACACGTGTGTCACACATATACATACCCCTAGACACGTGTGTCTCACACACACACACACACACACACACACACATACACATACCCCCTCTGTCACTCACACGGTTTTGAGCAATATGTAGGGGGGTGCTGTGAGTGGGGGAGAACGTGTATGGGGGACACTGCTCCTCCTCTTTCTATGGGTGTGGCCCCTGTTGCAGCTGTGTTGGATGTAACTCCTGACTCCATAGATTGGGAGTAACCTGCTGGATTCAAACCATTTGGAAGAGAACTGTCAACAAGATTTTGATACACATTCTGGCTGTTTACTAAGTAATTTTGAAATCTTTAAAAATGTCATTTTATGGGAAGGACATGATAGTTTGTAGGCTTTAGATTGAACTGTTCTTTAGTTTTGTAGCTGAATTATTGGTAGTTACGTTTGTCATTTGGATTAAATACACGAAATATCATCTGCCAGTCTTGTTAATTCTATAACCGGTTAGCAATGGAACTTGCTTACTATTGTTATATTATGAGGCATTGCTACAGGGATGATGTTCATTCTTATATACAGGCTCAGCTACTACTTATCACTTGGTCGTAGTCTGGTGGTTTAATTCTGCAAATTTCTTGCTTGGGTTAGGGCTAGGGTTAATCAATACAAAGGTTCACGATGCTTAGGCCATCTCGAATGGAGGTCTCTATCTCCCCTATTTCTACGGTAGAAATTTATTTTAGAAAAAACTTCTTCCATTGGTGGTTTCGATGTCAATCTCTATCCTAGGTGGCATTGATGTAGGATGGCGAGATTCTATGAGGGTTTCTACATGTAGAAACTTTCATAGAAATTCTCTCTCATACCAATTAATATTGGATCCCACATCATTAAATTGAACCATTTATTTTGTGACACCTAGAATAGAAATGGAAAACCATGGAAAAGTATTTGTTTTGTGTGTGCAATTTCAATGTAGAAACTCTACCTGTTAGGATATAAATTTTTATAAAGTACATTGACAAGTAGGATAGAAACAGTTTAGGAATTTGAAAACTAAAAATCAAATGAAGACCCGAACAGTTCACATTACATTGCAAAACTCAAGTATCAGACAAAACCACATTTTCATAATCAACCCCAACCAAATTCAAAAATCAAATCCAAAGTCTATTTGAACTTGAAACCAGTTCTTCGAGTATCAGAATGTATTAGTGAATTCATTTCAAAAATACCAAATTGAAATCCAAACTCAATAAAACCTAAAAATAGTTGTACAGAAGTGTTCTCCATATGTGTACGTGTCAGAGGGGGGTATGCGTGTCTAAACATTGGACATGAAGGTGTCCAAACAGAGAATAACAGAATATCAGTACATAGCAGAAAACCAGTATCGTGCAATGGGGTCGGGTCGAATTGGATACGACACAGTGTGCCATTGGCCGCGTGCTCGTGTCCACGTGGAGAGTAGGGGTAGGGCTTCGTGTCTATCACCTTGAATTGAATTGGGTCCACAAGTCGTGTGTCCAAGATACCAAGGCGTATCAGAGTCAAATTTATGATTGTGCACACACAGTCCAAATCCCGTGCACGTGCGATTTCGTGTCCGACATGCATCCAGCCGACACAAAACTTGAGGGGGGGCTTGTCAGTGGTTGCCCCCACCTCTGTGTCAAGTGGTTCGTGTCCAGGTGTCCAATTTGTGTAGGAGCTTATGAAACGAATTTGTGCCTATTAGATAATTGTGTGTCCATCTTTGCAGAATTATTTCCAAATGGATATGAATTATTACTTGCGGAATCGTTCATGGATGTACAATCATCGTCCTGATGATATATGTGGTGTGCAGAATGAATACATAGCAGAAGTAGAGTAGTTCCTACAGTTTGCTAAGGCGTTCCCTCAGTACATGGACGACACCAAAATTAAGTGTCCGTGTGTGAAATGTCATAACATGAAATATTATCCAGAAGTAGAAGTGACATATCATTTGTACTCTAGGGGTTTCATACCTAAGTACTATCAGTGGACCGCACACGGAGAACTTGTGTCTTTAGCATCAGAGCCGAAGCCTTATGTTGAGCCGTATACGCATGCGGGACCTGATTTTATTTCAGACAATCATGTATACGACGACGGGTGCGTGAACATGGTTTTCGACGGTGCGGGGCCTAGTTTTGTTCATGGTGCATCTGAGGAGGCACCAAATGTCGATGCTGCAAAGTTCATGGAGTTGCTGGAGAATGCAAGGACTCCATTGTATCCTGGTTGGAAGGATCATTCATCGTTGGAGGTGGTTACAAGACTGTTGAGCATTAAGTCAGATTTTAACATGTCGCAAGAATGTTACAACCGAGTGTTGGAGTTGATTATAGAGATCTTGCCGACGGGTGCTAAGTTACCTAAAGACTTCTATCGGTCTAAGAGGATGGTGAGATCGCTCTGGATGGGATACGAGAAAATCGATTCTTGTCGCAATGGGTGCATGCTGTACTACAAAGACGACAAGGATGCAGATGTGTACAGATTTTATTGTGCTGATCACTATAAGACAACTAGTACAGAAAGGTCTACCGGTGCAAGAAGACCGACCGATTCAATGCATTACTTGCCTTTAACGCTGCGGTTGCAAAAATTATTTATAGTGAAAGAGACGGCCGAAAATATGAGTTGGCACATACGAGAACAGATTGAAGGAGTGTTGGATCACCCATCTGATGGAGAAGCGTGGAAGCACTTTGATCGAGTGTATCCTAATTTTGCTTCAGATCCGCGTAATATCAGTTTGGGGCTATCTTCTGATAGTTTTACTCCTTTTGGTCTTTCGGGATCCCAGTATTCGTGTTGGCCTGTGATTGTCACTCCGTATAACCTACCGTCTTGGATGTGCATGAAGACTCAGTACATGTTTCTAACCGTTATAATTCCTGGTCCGAACAATCCCAAGAGGAACATTGATGTATACTTACAGCCTACGATAGATAAGTTGAATCAGTTATGGGAAGTAGGCGCTAACACGTACGATATTTCCAGGAAGCAGAATTTCAGATGAAGGCAACCCTTATGTGGACCATCAACGACTTTTCGGCCTATGGAATGTTATCTGGATGGAGCACTCATGGCCGTCTCTCATGTCCGTATTGCATAGATCGTACTAAGGCTTTCCGCTTGAAACACGGAGGAAAACCGTGTTTCTTTGATTGTCATCGACAATTTCTGCCAAAAGATCATCCGTTCAGAAAGAACAAGAATGTATTCCGTACCGGCGCTGTAGAGAAGGGTGATCCACCGCCAAGGTGGTGCGGAGCCACGATATGAGAGGAGGTTAGAGATTTTTCAAGTGCTATCGAAGATCCTACAACTGGGTACAAGTGCGATGGATTTAGTAGAGATTATAACTGGACAAAGAGGAGCATATTCTCGGATCTGCCATATTGGAGTACCAATCTGATCAGACATAATCTTGATGTCATGCATATTGAGAAGAATGTATTTGATAACATAATTAATACTGTGATGGACGTAAAAAGAAAAACGAAAGACAATCCCAAGGCCAGGTTGGACTTAGAAGAAATATGCAAACGCCCTGCGTTGTATTTGATAGAGGAGAATGGAAAACAGTTCCTGCCGAAGCTAATTTTCTCACTGGACAAGGAGGATAAAGTGAGACTTTGTCGTTGGATCCAGGGCCTAAAATTTCCAGACGGATATGTGCCGAATCTGAGAAGATTTGTCGATCCGAAGAAAAATAAATTGACAGGAATGAAGAGCCACGATTGCCATGTATTCATGGAGAGGTTAATTCCGATTGCATTTCAGAACTTATTACCACAGGCAGTTTGGGATCCATTGACGGAGCTTAGCATATTCTTCAGGGATCTTTGTTCTAAGAAATTGCTCGTTGATCGTCTAGAAAAGCAAGAGAAGGATATTTTGATAACACTGTACAAGCTAGAGAGGGTGTTTCCTCCTGGATTCTTCGACTCTATGGAGCATTTGCCGATTCATCTATCCTATGAGGCACGTGTTGGTAGACCCGTCGAATATCGATGGATGTACCCGTTCGAGCGATATTTGAATCACCTAAAAAGAAAAGTGAAAAATAAGGCACGGGTCGAGGGTTCTATTTGTGAAGCCTATGTTCTCGAGGAGATTACAAACTTTTGTTCGATGTATTTCAAGCCTCATGTTGCAACTAATAGAACGAGAGCTTCCAGAAACGACGACGGAGATCATGAATATAATGATACAATACTGAAGGTATTCAATGCTCCAGGAAAGCCATCGGATAAAATAAAGAAGAGATATCTGAACGATGATGAACTAAGGGCTGCTCAGGTGTATGTATTACTCAACTGCAATGATGATGAAGTAGAGAAGCTGGAGGGGTAAGTAATTAATATGTCTACATTATTTTAATAGTATTAATTATTATACTATTACATTAATTGAACGATGTTGTTTTCAGCATATTTAATGATGATGTGAGGTCAGGTAGGCAACACATAACAGAAGAAGAACTAGAACAAGAAATGAGGCATTATTTTCCATCATAGTTGAGTGCATATGTAAGACTTGAGAACTCTATAATTTCCTTTCTGTATATGCATGCACTTGAAAATGAGCTTAATTTATTTTTTTATGGTATTTAGGTTGATCATCCATACGCAAGACTTGAGAATGAGTCTATTAGAACGCTAGCCAAGGGACCAATTTATGCTACAAAAATATAGGCAAGCTACTGTGTGAATGGGTTTAGGTTCAAGTCAACAACTTGCCCGATCAGAGACAACTTTGTGGATCTCGATTCCACCAAAAATAGCTGTTTGTGTATCAGATCTTCGAACTACAAAGATGTTGATGCGGGCAACGATTTTTATGACGTCCTACGGAAGATTGTGGAGCTGACATATAGTTATAGAATAGAGCCTGCTAAGATTGTGTTATTCAGGTGTGATTGGTTCGATCCTATTGTAGGTCAAGGTTAGAAAGTAGACAAGCACGGTCTTGTGGATAAAAACTATCGGCGTCGATATCAAGCCTATGAACCATTTGTCCTATCAAGTCAGGCTCAGCTCGTGTACTTCACAAGTTATCCTAAACGGAGAACAACAAGGTCGAACTGGTGGGCAGTATACAAGACCAAAGCTAGAAATACCTTTGAGGTTGACGATATAGCTTATCAAGAGGATGAACTACCTCTTGTAACAAATATTATAGAAGTGGACACGACGGAAGTTTCTCATTACACATCTAATTGTGTAGAAGAAGTATAATTATCTGAAGAGGAAGATGGAGATGAAAGTGAAGATTTAGAGGAGGAAGAAGAAGAAGAAGAAGAAGATGAGCTAAACGAACTAGATGAATTTTCAGAAGAGGATTAAATCTGTACGTTTGTTTTATCATCATATTTGACACTTTAGTGACACTTTTGTGACTATGATATTTTTCAAAAACCTGTGATGCCTATCATATAAATATGTATATTTATTTTATTGTCATATGTTATTATCAGGTATGACTAGACCCGGACGACGTGGAGGATATTATATTAGGAAGTCTCGTGTGTGTCAGGTTGGGGATGTAGATTCCGTACCCTCATCCTCATCTCCGAGTACGCCAGTGTACCATTCTATTCCCGGTCCATTATCGAGACACGGCAGTTCCAGCAGGTTGGCGACTCCTCCCTCGTTGTCCAGCATTCCTCCCGCGTCTAGTATTTCTCCTGCCGATGGCTCCATGGGGAGAGCCGACGTCGAGCATATGGAGGACGACGATCAGACTGATCCTGGTCAGGCAGGAGGTGAGAGCGACCCTCCATGTGCTCCCCCGGACGAGACGCGTATGGTGATTTGGACGGACGGGCCTACGAAGTAAGTTAATTAGTTAATATATATTTTTCAAATGATTATATGTACATATATATTCATGAAATTTATTATTGTATAGATATCGGCCTCCCGCAGTACATAGACAGCTGGATTATTTCTGAGGTAGAACTATGGTGGGTCTTGGATTAACTACTCAGATGCTCCCGCAGATAGGAAGGCCTTTTGGTTGGCCCACTTCAAGGTAAAAAATTTGTTTATTTTTAAATTTTAATAATCATTTGTGTATATTATACAACTCTTTCTATTTTACTTCTTGTATAGGACCTATTTCTATCCGCCACACCGGGCGACGAAGATCGAGGCCCAATTTTCTGCCGTCGCAGGCAAGCTCATCCGTGATGTGATCCACGACCAGAAGTCTCGTGATCACTCCGGAAAGCCGATCCATGGTTGGATCACGCCAGAGCAGTGGACTGCGATGAAGGCTAGATTCGGTGAGGCCAGGTACCAGGAGCGGTCTGACAAGGCCTAGATGGCACGGTCGAGCGCCAGTAAGTGGTGTGGTGGCTTCATTCCTATGACGGAGCATTTTCGTCATCTGGTACATTTCCTATGACGAATATTATTTTATATATAGTTGGATAGAATGTTTAATACTAATAATAGATAATATATTTTAACAGGTAAAAAAGGGTGATGACCCCAACATGGTCATCCATCGGAGGGCTGGGGAGTTCATTGACGAGAGGGCGACGCAGGCATATGTACCTTCTATTCATTATATTAATGTACTATAATTTAGAAAACAGGAAAATAGATATCAATATAGACTTTAGCAAACACTTAGACGTTAGCAAACATTATTATAGGCCGAGTTTCTTCGGCTACAAGAGGAGGCGGCTGCTGCTGCTAGTGTTCCAGCAGAGGGAGGGGCTGGTACTTCCTTCCAGCCGCCTACAGCTCCATCGCCGGACGACCTCTGGATGACCGTTGTTGGTGGTCTTCAGAAGGGTACGTACTACGGTACGGGATCCTACGACGCCTATTTGGCTTCAGAGTCATCCCGGGCCCCCTCTGTCAGTGTGCAGTCTTCAGCTTCACAGACGTCATCACGAGCTCAGGATATTGGTCGTCAGATCGACGAGCTGCGTCGCGAGTTACAGCAGCAGATTTCTGATCACCATACTGCAGAGCGACGATCCGATGATCACCGGATGATTTGATGCGGTCGAGCGCAATATACAGGAGCTGATGAGTCTGCAGCAGGCTACAGCTGCCAGCTTGCATATGCTCACCGAGTCTATGGAGCGCACAGAGCGTAGACGGGTCGAGCTGGAGGGATCGCAGAGGACCATGTCTGCCTCACTCACTCAGATACATACTTCGATTGAGGAGAGTTCTCAGAGGATGGTGAGTGCCCTTGCGGCGCATGCTGAGCGACTGCGAGAGCTGGAGCAGATACGTCCTCCCGGTCCATCGACGACGCTGACTCCAGACGTTGTACTGCCTCCTACTGCCTCCTACTGCCCCTATGGTGCAACTCACATAGGAGCCGTATGAGTACATGCTATCTCAGATGCGCAGCAGGGGTCCTCAGTGATCGAGTATATTTTTTTTATCATCTTTGTATGTATTGGCCCTATGGGCCCATTGATCATTGGTACACTAATTTTTATTCTTATTTGACTTGTTGGACATGTATGTTTGTTGGACATGTATGTTTGTTGGACATGTATGTTTGTAATATTTACTTTGTTGGTATTTTCATTGAGTACATGTATGATATTTACTTAGACATGTATGTTTGTGATATTTACTTTATAGACTGTTATCATGGGAGTGTTATTCATCTATTAGCTGTAGACTGTTATTATGGGAGACTGTTAATTATGATGATATCTGCGACGGGGATGACAAATATACCTATGCTGGGTTATAAGCGATGATCTGATATACAAAGGAGGTGCTGCCCAAATTTTAAAAAAAGTATAATGTGTATTTTTGTGATGATGTGTGTTTGTGTTTACAGTGTATGTGAAATACAGTATTCGGAACCATCGATAGTTTCGATTACTGTAAGCGAAACTGTCGATGGTTCGAACACTGCACTTCACACACACCGTAAACACAGACACGCAGCATAACAAAAATACACATTATATTTTTTTAATTTTTTTATAATATCTACGACGTATTGCGACGATCTGCGACGTATAGCGACGTATCCTGACGTCGCTAATTAGCGCCGTTACGTCGCTATCCGTCGTAATCCGTCGCTCAGTAGCTGACGTAGCAGAGAGTTGACGTCGCTAATTTGGTCGCACTACGTCGCTAAACTGCTGATGTGGCAGGCATGCCATGTCATCACATAAAAAGAAAAAACGTCGCTAAGTAGTCGTACTACGTCGCTAAATTGGCGACGTACAGTTTCGTCGCCCTCCGTCGCTAATTTTGCGACGATCCAGCGACATTGGGGTGACGTCGCAAACAACGACGGAGGGCGACGAATTTGTCATCCGCGACTAGCTTTTCCTCGACCTTCATGTTTCGTCGCTAAAGTCGCCGCTAATTACGTTTAGCGACGTATTTTCCTTAATTAGCGACGTATCCTGACGTCGCTAATTTGCCTTATTTTAGTAGTGCGGCGGGGCCGCACATGGATGGGTAGGGGCAGCTAGCGGGTGGGTTGGGAGGAGCAGCCTGCGGGGGCATGCACAGCTATGTAGGGGACAACCGACGGGGGCGCACGCACGTCGGGGAGGAGGGCCAACCGGTTAGCGCACAGGGAAGAAGACAATAGAGGGGGTGTTTTTCGTCAAAAAAATTGCTTAAAGGATTTGACCGTTAGTGGGAGAGGATTTCCGTCAAAATGGAAGAATTTGGTGACAAGGATTTGGATTTGGAAATCCAAAATTCAAATCCAAATACAAATCATGAATTTCCAAATCCAAATCCAAATTCAAATCCATCTCCAACCAAACATAGGATTTCGTAAACTATAATGATGATTAATAATTTTATTAATAATATATTAATTAATAAAATAATAAATAAATAAAGTATTAATTAATTATTATAATTATAATTATAGTTATGATTAATAATTAAATTATTATTATTATTATTATAATAATTAAGATTAATAAAATATTAATTAAGATTACAATGACAATTAATAAATTATTATTTAAAAGTTTAAAAAAACATTAATTATTAAATATTATTAATTCTGATGATAAATATGATTAATATATTATTAACTAAGATTACAATAAAATAGTAATTAATATTATAATTAAGACTAATAAATTATTAATTAATATTATAATTACATATTAATCTATAAATTATTAATGAAAATTATAGTTATGATTAAGAAATTATTATAATTATGATTATTAAAGGTATAATTTATTAATTAAGATTACCGTAAAATATAAAAATAAAGTTATAAATTAATAAATTATTAATCAAGATTATAATTAATAAATTAATAAATTATTAATTAAGCCTGTGATGAAATATCAATTAATATAATTAATTATTTAAGGGATGAACGTATTTATATTGATAAAGAATAAAAAATTTATATATAAAATAATAACTAATTATTACTTAATTTTTAATTATTTTTTATTTAACTAATTATTAGTATTAATTAAATATTTAATAGCACAATAAAAAATTTCTAAAAATTCAACTTTCTTTCTTCCAAATCCAAAATTTGGATTTGGTACCTACTTTCCATATCCAAATCCAACTCCAACCAAACGTAGAATTCCATAGATTTGACTCCAAATACACAAAATCCTAAATTTTAGTTCCAAATACGGTTTACTAAACAGACTCTTCTACGTGCAAAGTAAGCTTCTATATCCAAATAACACTAGTAATATAATCAAATAAAAAGAAAAGTTGTTAACTCATAGGATTTGTATTACTACTGAACTTTTACTAGATAGATAGATGTAGCATCTCCTCCTCTTCCGAGGAGGAGAGGAGGGTAGTATCTTTAATCAGAGGCAGAAACCATGAACGGTGGAGGTTCCTCTTATCAAAGAGAGCTGGAAGTAGGCGATCTC
Source organism: Iris pallida (assembly GCA_029216955.1). Classification (NCBI taxonomy): domain Eukaryota; kingdom Viridiplantae; phylum Streptophyta; class Magnoliopsida; order Asparagales; family Iridaceae; genus Iris; species Iris pallida. Next base: position 11,138,814 of record JANAVB010022598.1, read on the forward strand.
CATCCCAACTTCCGGTGAATGTGTCGTAGAACCTCAGGCGCCTCTCCGCTGCGTCCATACATTCAGGATCAGCAAGAGCGATCCTTCGTCCGTCGAAGAAGACCGGCGTGCTTACGCCCGTGTACTCGACCTCCAGCACCCTCTTCCATCGGTCCAAACCCTCAAGGACCCAGAGCTCTACGGCACTCCCGGAGACGACCAACAGATACAGATCCTCGTGGACCGACCCTAACCAAACCCTGTAATAGATGTTAGTCCCGGGGCTTGATCAAAGATGGTAGACTCGATGTCGAGATCAGAGGTTCAACAAACGTTCACCTTCTAATTATTCTCGAGATCCAAGAGAAACACTATAATATGAATTTGATTGCAAAAGCAACAATAATCAGAAAGTAAATCTCACGTTCTTCCTCGCAATCGCAGTTGCTGACGGACAGAACTGAGTTCAGAAAATAAATCTCACGTTCTTTCTCGTAATCGCAGTTGCTGACGAACAGAACTGAGTTCAGAAAATAAATCTCACGTTCTTCCTTGCAATCGCAGTTGCAGACGGACAGAACTGAGTTACAACTCAGATGAAGGAGAAGAAAGAAGAAAGAAGAAGAGGAAAGGTTCTTGCTGGGGTGATTAAGATCACCGTTGCTCAAAGCAAGATTCGCCCCAACATGATCTGCTTCCAGGAACCAACAAGTTCACGAAGAACTTCTGGAACGCTCGTAAGTCAATATTTGAGACTTCAACGGGCTTCCTGGACTTTACAGACTCCCTTGACTCTCTTCTTGGTGCATCTTTCAATGGAGGCCAAGGGGCTCTATTTATAGAGTGGAGTTGAGACTTTACCTCTTCTCCTATCAGATGTGGGACTAAAATACCAATACTAAAAAATAGAGTTTGATATTTTAGATCATCCCACAATCAGCATAGAAGTGTGCCAGTCCACGTCTACCCCCCGAACACTCCCGTGCATGCACGAGACATCTTGGAGTCCATGTCCGAGTCTGAGTCCGCACAACAAAAATCAACTTATATCTTTGTTGGAATTGATCCATTTTTCTTTCTAGGAAAATACTCCCACATGACACACACTTGTGCCCCACCATACATCATGTGCACACCTCAACACAAGCAATGCATTATATTGAGATACTCACCATTTGGTGTAGCCGATGTGGGACTATCTTTCCTAGTCCAAAGGTAAAAACACCAACAATCCCCCACATATCTCAATATATGGGTTGAGCGTTCCCCACAGTGACTGTCCATCATGCATTAGGAGAGATGTCGCTACGACTTGAATCTTCCCGCATAGGTTAAATAACAGCATGATACAAGAATGGACTAAGCCTTGAATTCTGCACCATAAATGCAATCCTTCCTACTCACATAATGATATCAACTGTGCTTCTGGATGCACATTAAAGGCTTTATGGCAGCCTGGTTTTAGTGTATAATTTTGGACGTCTACAAGTTTACCCTCAAGAGATGGCCCGATATCTCTGTCCATACACTATAGGTGAGTTCTTTATAAAGAGTCATGGCATGAAGCATTGCGCTTCTTTGCGGTGCTACGCCGCTATGACATGGCTTAAAGCTGAGGCTTTACCCGACTTGGGTACCTTATCGTAGTGTCATACTACTGTATCATGAGGTCACAGGCCTTTTTGTAGTGCCAAACTACCCAGCATGAAGCCTTGCGCTTCCGTGCGGTGTTAAGCCGCTATGACATGGCTCGCGAAGCTGAGGCTGTACCCTACCTGGTACCTCTTCGTGGTGTCATACCATTGTAACATGAGGACATCGTCCTCTTTATAGTGCTGTCTACCTCTCTTTATTATGATTATCATACAACATTAGGCTACCTGCCTATTTACGGTGCTACTCCGCTGTGACTTAGATCACAAAGCCGAGGCATTACCCCTAACCAGGAACCTTATGGTGGAGTCACCCCACTATAGCATGAAGTTAGACTCCTTGTAGTGCTGCGCTACCGTGCTTCCTGTAAAGCACTCCAGGCATTCACTCTGCCTGAGAACTCATTAAGGCATTTAAGCCAACCTTCCCACAGGATCTATTTTCTGCAGAAAACAATAGTAGACAACAGTGGTTGTAGGTCCGTAACCTCTCCTTGCCACAGAGGACAAGCACCCACCGTTCCTGATATTCTTTCAGTTAATAGTCCTCCCTTGAACCAAAAGCTAGATGCCTAGTAGATTTCTTTTTGAACTAATAACATAAAAATTTATGGTAGGAATGTAATAACACAATATCAGAATGCCTTCAAGCCCATTTTACAAGCTGTGTCATCGACCAGCTGGCGCTTGAGGCCCTTGGTGAACGGATTCGCCAGGTTCTCCGAACTCCGAACATCAATCACTGCAATAACACCCCTCTTGATGAGATCGTGTACTACTCTGTGCTTCAACCGTACAGTCCTCTTCTTTCCGTTGAAGAGGTAATTTGATGCCACCGCCGCAGTCGCCTGGTTGTCGCAGTATATCGGTATCCCCGGTATTTGTGTCCGAACCACTGGAAGATCATACATAAGCTTCCGAAGCCATTCTGTTTCCTCCGCTGCGGTATCAAGTACAAAGAACTCAGATTCTATGGATGACCGCGAGAGCATAGTCTACTTCTTCGATTTCCACGATATAGCAGCTCCACCTATTGCAAAAATGTATCCATATGTGGACCTCTCGCTCTCCACTTCTGAGCACCAGCTGGCATCACTGAAGCCTTCTACTACCGACGGATCTCCGCTGTAGTGCAGTGCATATGTCTGAGTCTTCTTGAGATATCTCATAACCCGTTTTACAGATTTCCAGTGCTCAATGCCTGGGTTGCTCGTGAAATGACTCAGCATTCCTACAGCGAAAGCTATGCCAGGCCTTGTGGCAGTAGTAGCATACATCAAACTTCCGATTACGCTTGCATACTACAGCCGTCTGACGCTTTCCCCTGAATTAAGCTTCAGCTTCAGATCACACTTGTATGACGTATCGATCCCTGGAAGATCCTGACACCCGTAACGAGTGATCATCTTCTCAATATAATGAGACTATGACATTCTAGTCCAGTGTCTGTCCGGATGATCTTGAGTCCCAAGATAACATCAGCATCCCCCAAGTCCTTCATACTGAACTTCGTCGAGAGAAACTTCTTTGTCTCCGTGACACGGCTTATATCCGTACCTAGGATTAGCATGTCGTCCACGTATAGACAAACGATGACTCCTCTTCCGTCAGCAAACTTCGTATAGACACACTTGTCTGTTTCACTGATCCTGTAGCCATTTGACCTAATGACTTTGTCAAACTTCTCATGCCACATTTTGGGAGCTTGCTTTAAACCGTACAGAGGTTTCACCAACTTGCAGACTTTGTCTTCAAGACCTTTGATGACAAACCCTTCTGGATGTTGTATGTTGATCTCTTCGGTCAGCTCGCCATTCATGAATGTCGTTTTCACATCCATCTGATATATCACCATCTTATGTATCGCTGCGAGAGCAATCAAGATTCTGATGGTGGTCATTCGGGCTACTGGAGCATATGTGTCAAAGTAGTCGATCCCCTGCTTCTGAGAAAACCCATTTGCCACTATCCTGGCCTTGAACTTGTCAATGGTTCCATCAGCTTTCATCTTCTTCTTGAAGATCCACTTGCATCCAATAGGTTTTTCTCCTTCAGGTAGATCAACCAATACCCAAGTGTTATTGGAGGTGATTGATTCAATTTTATTGTTTATCGCCTCCTTCCAGAAAATAACATCTCTGGTCTTCATCGCCTCATTATAGGTAAGCGGATCTGCTTCCACATGATATGTGATGAAGTCATCTCCGAAGTTCTTCGGCCTCCTCGCTCGCTTCGACGATGGCTCAGCGAGTTCTGGTTCAATCGTTGTCTCCTCAGTAACAACTTCATCTTGGACAACTGGCTTATTGAAGATCTCAGTCACCTTTGCACCTTCATCATTCTCGAGAATGTCCGTTAGAATAATGTTCTTGTGTCTTACAAACTTCTCTTCAAAATATTCAGCATCGCAAGATTCGATGATATGATTTGACTCAATATCAAGAAATCTTTGAGCATCACTCTTTTCGGCATACCCCAAGAAGATCGTCTTCGTAGTCCTTGTCCCCAGCTTCTGAATCTTCAGATCTGAGAGCTTCACATAGGCCAGACACTCCCACACTCGAATGACATTCAAGTTAGGTCTGACTTTGAACCATAGTTCATGAGGAGTTACGTCCGAAGTTGCATACAGCACTCTATTTAGAATAAAAGTGGCCGTCAATGTAGCTTCTCCCCAGTAGCATTTAGGAAGACCCGCAGTTAGCAGCATTGAGTTCATCATTTCTGTCAACGTTCTATTCTTCCTCTCCGCTACTCTGTTAGATTGAGGAGAATACGGAGTAGTAGTCTCGTTTATGATTCCATGTTCTTTGCAGAACAATATGAATTTATGAGACTGATACTCTCTGTCTCGATCACTTCGTAGCCTCTTGAGTTGTTGTCCAGTTTGCCGTTCAGCCTCGACCCTGAACTCCTTGAACTTCTCGAACGCTTCGTCTTTAGACTTGAGCAAGTAGACGAATGCGTACTTTGAGAAGTCATCGATGAAGGCTATGAAATACTTTATCCCGACTTTTGTAGAGAATTGCTTGAAGTCACAGATATCAGAGTGCACCAACTCCAGAAGATCTGTGCTTCGATTGACCCGATGAAAAGGTTTCCTTGTGATCCTTGTCTGAGCACATACTTCACACTTCTCTACCTTACCCCACATTTGGAGATAAGTCCTAGACTGGACATTTTGTTAATTCTTTTACAGTGAACATGTCCTAGCCTATTATGTCACAACTCAAGGGAATAATCAGAACGAGCGATTGCATTGATTACATTTGACTGGTTTACAAGCTAAATTTTGAACATCCCTTCGGTTTGAAAAGCTTTTCCGAAGTATGTTCCCTTCTTGGACATCATTATTTGGCCAGCATCGATGTCTATCCTCAAGCCTGTGTTGCTAAGCAGGCTTCCAGAGATAAAGTTCTTTGCAATCACCGGAACGTGCTTCACACCTTGAAGCGTCAGAGTGTTCCCGGATGTGAGTTTCATCTCCACAGTTTCGATCCCCAGAACTTCAGCTTGGGCTTGGTTCGCCATGATAACTTTCTCAGAAGTTGGCTGGTATATGACGAACCATTCCTTGCCAGAGCAGACATGGCAGGTCGCACCCGTGTCTATCTACCAGTCAGAGTCAGCTCCCACAGTTGTGATCTGAGCAATCATAGCAACAATGTTAGAAATCATGAAAACCTTGCTAGGCTCACCTTACTCAGCTTGTTTGGGCTTGGATTTGCATTCACTCTTATAGTGGCCCTTTTTGCCACAGTTGAAGCAAGTCACGTGGGACTTGGACTTCTGTTGCTTGAACGAAGGACCCTTCACTTTCAGATTAGTGGAGTCCTTCTTCTTGTGATGAGAAGCCACCTACTTCCCTTTGAACTCTCTTGTCTACACCAAGTTGGCCTTAGCCAGTTGGTTGGACAGAGTGTCTATCTTCTGTTGAGATCGTATTTCGTCCTCAACGTGGATCTCTTGTAGGAGATCTTCCAAGCTAATGTCCAGCTTCTTCCGATGCATTCTAGCATAGAAGTTGCTCCAACCAGTAGGAAGTTTCGAGACTATCCCTCCAACGACAAATTTATCGATGAGGGGCATCTTCTTGTCATCTAACTTCTGGCACAACTTCAAAAATTCCTTCACTTGAGGTAGTGTCACGACCCGCACCCTTATGAGGGGCACGAGCACGTAGGTACGTCCAGTCTACGCCGCAGTATCGACGGTAGAACGCTGTATATAACGTCTGTAAATACTACGACTAACAGTATAAAGGTACCTGTACAGTATATACTCTCCAAATGGAGGTGACATATCAATACAGTCTCAATCACAGAATAAAACTAAGGTAGATAGCACAGAAGGAAACATATGATAGATGAAAGGAAAATAAGTCCAATGTCCAACACAAGCCCAGATATATACAACATCACAGGGTCTCAAAATATAACATAGAAGCTACAGTCTGATAAAGCTAGCTGGATCGCAGTCCAGGCAACCCAACTAAGCTACACAACTCTGGGAGTACAAAGTCTAGTGGCTCTACTATAAGGCTACGGTCCTGGACTACTCCATCTAGCTCGAGCCCATAATAGGTCGAGCAGTCTGCCTCAGAGTCATCTGTAATACATCATAACGATATTCTGTCAGAAAAATGAGCAAGTACAAGCACTAACAGCAGTTCCATATAAATTGACAAATTCTATAAGAGACAGTATAATGAACTACAAGACAAAGATATATGAAGACTTGGAAACCGTTCGGAAGCTGAGTTACAATCCTTAACCAAACAAGGACCGGGGTTGTAACCCTTCTCCCGAGAAGAACTTAGTCTCCAATCAAGGTACATCATAGAGGCATATAGAACATGTGAGTAACTGTATATCATAGCATGGTGAAAAAGTACTGAATGTAGAACAGAGCAGGATATATGATAAGATAAAGTAAATATAAAATATGCCTTGAATATTATAGCCTAATGTGATCGGTATGGGTCAAGATCATGCTTCCAGCCGACCGACTACAAGTACGTGGACTCGGCCCGGCCGGGATGGCAAGCTATGGAGCAAGTAGTAGCACAGGTCAGGCTATACCCATCGTGAGGTGAGGGTATAGCTATGATACAAGTAGTAACACAAGGTGGGCATTGATCACACTATCTATAAAATTCTCCATTCCCCGAATAGTATACGGATCCGAACATAGCACGTCATGACGCAGGATTCCCTAAGAGGGGAGCAAGTCCTCTTCAGGAATCAACGTCAATACAAGTACAAGAATCAAGGCCAAGCAAGTACCAGTATCCCAAGAAATCCAGGAATGACATCTCATGACAGGAATCCGACAATACTAGTCCGTGAACTATCGTGACTGAGAATCAAGTAAGACACTAAGACTGAATCGGATATAGGAGATATCAAGACAATGAAAACTATCAGTGAATGTACTCACCTGCTGTCCTGAGCTGTAGGGTATATCAATGCTCAGAGTGGTAATCAGAAACCTAAAGATGAGATATTGCATGTTAATTTAGGTTTAACAAGTTAAGAAAGATTTATGATGAATGATATGAAATCTAGGTCAAACTAGGTCTCACTGAGTCACACTAAGTCCTGTCAAGTCAATCTAGGTCAAATCAAGTTATATCAAGTCAATCTAAGTCAGACTAAGTCAACTCTAGGTCATACCCGTCATCGCAAGTCAAAACAAATCGAAGCAAGTCAAACGGGGTCAAGAGTTGGCCTACAGTTGACTTTAGTCAACTGGTCAACCCTGGTCAACTCTAGGTCAAACCTAGGTCAAACTGGTCAAATGTTGACCAACAGTTGACTTTTGGTCAACTGGTCAACTCTAGTTTGGTTTTGGTCAAAATTAGACAAGGTATTGACTCATCGTTGACTTTTGGGTAAAAAGTCAACTCTGGATCAACCGAGCCAAAATTAGTTCAAAAATGACATTTGTAGGGTGTACCTAACAAGTTACCTAAGTTTCAAGTCAATCCGAATACCCGAACCCCGTATCTTGAATTTACCTGATTACCCCTTTAATACACTTACCCTTAAACCATTCTAACTTGACGCCAAGTGGCCTTCCCTTAGGAATTCCACTCCCGACTTCCTAGGGTAGTAGGGTACTAGCCTATACAACCATTACCTACCAAGTTCTCTAGGTAGAGTGGACATCCAGTCCATCTTACGGTCCATATTGGTCGTTTACCCGTTATCTCGAGTATCTCAAGATACTCAATGGTATCGTGCGATACCATCTTCCTAATCCCATACGAAGTCCCGATTTCAATCTAGGAGCCTACCCACAAAATCTAATTCACATTAACTAGGTCCCCTTCAAGTTTGGATGCGTTCCGAATCATGGAACTCAAAATCACCCCTTCACCAAATCCTAACTAAACCATTCACTCACTCACTCAATCTCAATTTTCAACCTACACTTAGGACTAGTTTTAGGGGCTAATTTAGTGGATGAAAAGGTGTATATATAGAGTCTATATAGGGGTATATATATGTATATATATAGGTATATAGGTGGGCTCATGGGGGATCAAAAGGGGGTCAAATGGGGGGGTGTGAAATGCAGCTGCTGCTGCTGAAATTATTGCTGTTCCTGCTGCTACTGCTGCTGCAATTGCAGCAGCTGCTGCTGCTGTGTTGGGAGGGGGGGCAGCAGCCCCTTGGCCCCCCCTTGCTGCTGCTGTTTGCTTTTCCTTTCTTCCCCTCTTCTTCCCTCTCTTTCCCTTATATTCCTCCTCCAATCTCTCACTCTTTTCCCCTCTAATTTCTCTAATCTTCCTCTCAATCTCTCTAATATATATAAATCACACACACATACAATTCTCTCATTCTTCCCCTCTCTATATATAAATACACCTATATATATAGAGAGACACACTCATATATATATATATATATATATATATATATATATATATATATATATATATATATATATAAACACACACATATATACATATATATCTATATATATATAAACACACACACATATGTGTATATATATATATATATATATATATATATATATATATATATAGACACACCCTCATATTTATATATATAGAGAGAGACACATACACACACACATATATATGAATTTAGAATGCCTAAACCACTTAGAGGCCAAAATCTAATTGTTCTAGAAGTGTCCAAATTTGGGGGAAACTCAAGGACACAGTCACAAACTCTAATTTCTCCTAGGACACTCCAAATGGACTCAAACTCGACACAAATAGGGACACAAATACGGGGATCAATCCTACGGGGTTCAAACTAATTATCATGGTGAAAAGAATAGATTAGAGGATAGGTTGTACCTATCGGGAGATGGATTTCCAATGAAAAATTCCTCTGACACGGCTCCGACACAATAAATTATTTAGGACACACCCACTTCACTTCTTGCTCCCAAAAGCTTGGAGAATCACTACTTGGGATAGAGGAAGAGATCGATGGAAGAAAAACGGGAAGAAAAGCTTTACGTGGAGATGAAATCCAAGGATTTCTCTTCTTTCTTTTTGTAAGAAACTTGGAGAAGAAGAAGAAGAAAAAATTTTGAAGTGGAAGAAGAAAGAGGGAGGGTGGTGGCCGGCCCTATGTGCAAGGGTTGGGGCTCCTTGCTAATTACAAGTTTGCCCCTCCCTTTACTTCTTAGCTAAGTTAACTTCCTAATTTTGTTTTGGGGGTTAGTTTAGACTAAATAAAAATCATACTTAAACCTAAACACTCATGTGGGATTAGTCCAAACTCCTAAACCTAAATGTTAAGTTTGGTGGGCTATGGCTAATTAAAGTGTTAAACACAACTCAAGTCAAAATTCTCCGGAGTCCCGAATTAAGTCGGAATGCGATGAAATTCGAACCCGACTCCTATAATCATTAAATATTAATATTCATGAAATAAAATTCCTAAAAATATTCTAAAATAGAAAATTATCATTTTACCCCTATCTTGGAAAAGTGAGGGTGACAAGTCTATCCACCTTAAAAAAATTTGTCCTCGAAATTAAAGACAACAAACACAGGAAATAAAAGAAATGGATTTATACCTCAGGGCGCGAAAAGATAAGGGAAACGCTCCCGCATGTCGTCCTCCCTCTCCCAGGTAGACTCACCTGGAGAGTGATGTCTCCATGCAACCCGAACCAAGGGTATGACCTGGTTCCGGAGCACCTTCTCCCTGCGATCCAGAATCTCCACCGGCTGTTCTGGATAGCTGAGAGTAGGTCCCACCTGTATCGCTGAATGGTCCAATACATGGCTAGGATCTGCCACGTACCGCCTCAGTTGAGATACATGAAACACGTTGTGCACTCCCTCGAGCCTAGTCGGCAAGTCCAATCGGTAAGCTACTGCACCGATCCTCTCTAAGATGGTGAAAGGTCTGATGTAGCACGGACTGAGCTTCCCACCGCCGCCAAAGCAAATCGTGCCACATGTCGGGGATATCCTCAGAAATACCATGTCACCAACCTAGACATAAGACAAAACTCAGCACATAAACTAAACAAACAATCACAAACAAACACGACAGGAAACTGAAACTAACTTCGAACTCTAGCGGTCTCCGTTGACTATCGGCCCAATGCCGCTGCCTATCCTGATCCACCCGAAGTCTGTCTCTAATCAATCTGACCTTCTCGGCCGCATCCACAACCATATCCGGTCCAAGAAGCGTCCTCTCGCCGACATCGTCCCAAGACAAAGGAGTACGGCATCTTCGTCCATATAGAGCCTCAAATGGCGACATCTCTATACTGGCCTGGTACCTGTTGTTATAAGCAAACTCTACCAGGTGAAGATGGTCCTCCCAAGAACCTCCGAGATCAAGCACACATGTGCGAAGCATATCCTCCAAAGTCTGGATAGTCCTCTCCGACTGCCCGTCTGTCTAAGGATGATAAGCGGTACTAAACTTGAGCGAGGTGCCCAAGCTAGCCTGCAAACTCCTCCAGAAGTAGAAAGTGAATCGGCTATCCCGGTCTGAAACTATGCTCATCGGAACTCCGTGCAATCTCACGATCTGACGAACATACAGCTCTGCCAGCCTCTCCGTAGACAAACCCACTTTGAAAGGCAAAAAGTGGGCCGATTTGGTCAATCTATCAACGATGACCCAAACCGCGTCTTTTCTTCCTGGCGATCGTGGAAGTCCAGATACAAAGTCCATGGTGATGTGCTCCTACTTCCACTCGGAAATGGGTAGCGGCTGTAGCAATCCACCTGGTCTCTGTCTCTCGGCCTTCACCTGCTGACACACAAGGCAACGAGATACAAACTGAGCTACCTCGCGCTTTATGCCATACCACCACACGTGCCCTCTCAGGTCCCTATACATCTTGTTGGATCCAGGATGCATAGAATAATGAGAGCGATGCGCCTCCTGAAGAACCTCCTCCCGAAGCTCTCCACGCGAAATGCACAGCCTATTACCGTGCCGCAACGACCCATCTTTAACTACAGAGAAATCGTCGAGCAAACCCGTCCGCACCTGCTCCCTGATGCTCCTCAGGGCAACATCATCATACTGCGCTGACCTGACTCTATCCATCAGCTTAGACTGAATCTGCAAACCCCACATCTGGATCTCCACGCCCGGAATGATGACCTCGATACCCAAACTATCCAGGTCGGCCAAAAGATGACGATCTGTCGTCAAGAACATAGCTACTGGATACCTGCTCAAGGCATCTGCAACTACGTTGGCCTTTCCCGGATGGTACTGTAGTGATATATCGAAGTCCTTCATCAGCTCTAACCACCGCCTCTGTCGCATGTTCAGCTCCTTCTGAGTAAATACGTACTTCAAGCTCTTGTGATCTGTGAAGATCTCAACTCACTCTCCGTACAGGTATTGCTTTCATAACTTCAAAGCAAAAATAATCGCGGCCAACTCCAGATCATGAGTAGGGTAGTTCTTCTCATGAGAATGTAACTGCATAGATGTATAGGCAATCACCTTCCCGTGCTGCTGAAGAACACAACCCAAGCCCTTCCCTGAAGCATCGCTGTAGATCGAGAACCCACCTGACCCAGATGGCAAAGTCAAGATCAAAGCTGAAGTCAACCTCCTCTTCAGCTCATCGAATGCAGCCTGACACTCAACAGTCCAAACGAACTCCATGTCCTTCCTGGTGAGTCTAGTCATCGGCTCTGCAATCCGCGAAAAATCCTGGACGAACTTTCGGTAATAGCCAGCCAAACCCAGAAAGCTCCGAACCTCGGCAACTGAACTGGACGTAGACCAAGACTCAACTGCTGAAATCTTTCTCTGGTCCACTGAGATCCCGTGCTTGGTCACAACATGACCTAAGAACTTGACCTGGTCCAAGAAGAACTCATACTTCGAAAGCTTCCCGTAGAGTTGCTCCCTCCTCAGAGTCTCTAACACAACTCTCAAGTGCTCCTCATGCTCCTCATGAATCTTCGAATAGATCAAGATATCGTCTATGAAGACCACCACGAACTTGTCAAGGTACTGATGGAATACCTTGTTCATCAAGGTCATGAACACCGCGGGAGCATTGGTCAACCTAAATGGCATCACTGTAAACTCGTACTGGCCGTACCGAGTCTGAAATGCCATCTTGGGAATGTCATCCCGCCTCACCTTCAGCTGGTGATACCCGGACCTCAAGTCTATCTTCGAAAATACTTTCGCCACACTCAGCTGATCGAACAAGTCGTCGATCCTCGGCAAAGGGTATCTATTCTTGATAGTGAGGTTGTTGAGCGCCCGATAATCAATGCACATGCAGGACATACCGTCCTTCTTCGGCACAAACAGGACTGGCGCTCCCCAGGACGAAGAAATGGATCTGATAAACCCCTTGTCCTGCAGCTCGTCGACTTGCTTCTTCAGCTCAGTGAACTCGCTGTTGTTGACCCTATAGACATGCTGTAAAATAGGTTCGGCATCCGACACCAAGTCTATAGAGAACTCAATGTCCCTGTCTGGCGGCATCCCCGGCAACTCCTCGGGAAAGACATCCGAGAACTCAGCTATAAACGGATGTGGCAAATCCTGCCCCGCCAACAAAGCTCTACAGAATCCAGCCTCTGGCTCCGCTGCTCCTCGAGCAAACTTGATCTTTGGCTCTCCCGGCGGCCTAAAAAGAACTCTGCCTCCTCTACAATCAATACCAGCATGGTACATGCTCAACCAATCCATACCGAATACCATATCGTACCTCGGTAGGGGCATTACGAGTAGACACGCACTCAAATCTCGGCCTCTCAGGGTGACTCTCCGCCCCTTGCAAATATTATTAACTAGGATAATACCTCCTCCGGTCATAATCTTGCAAGTCCTACCCATATATTCAGCAATAATATTGTATCTCAGAGCAAAGAAAACAGACACAAAACTATGAGTGGCCCAAGAATCAAACAAGGCAAAAGCAGGAAAAGAATCAAAGAGAACATGACCTGCTACAACATCTCCCACTGGCTCTACCTCCTCTACTGCTAGTGTAAAGGCTCTGCCCTGGGGTACCCTCTGATGCTGGACGAACTTCTACTGCTGTGTCCGGAGTGGCTGACCCCTCGGCTGAACTGCCGGTCCCGTCAGTGCCCTGTCCTGGCCTCCCTTGGCTGCTCGAATAGGGTAGCCCTTCAGCTGGTGGTCGGCCCCTCCGCAGAATAGGCAAGCGCCTAACCTCCTCTTGTATACGTCTCTGTTGTGCCCCGTCTTTCCGCAGAAAGCACACTGCTGGGTCTGCCTCTGGCCCTGACCCTGATGCTGTTGGGCACGTACTGGTGCCTGATGTTACTGCTGAAATGGCCTCTACTGATGCTGAATATGGGGGCGCTTGGCTGGTCCCGCACTGGAACTCGCCCCTATGGTATCTCTGCTCCTCTTCGGCTTGAGGCCGAAGTCCTCCTCTGCAATCTGCGCGTCCATCAATATCTGATCGAAGTCATGTCACAGCTGACTAACTTGGTTTGGACCTAACCTAGATTAGTCACAGCTGGTCTTAGCTAACCATGGTTAGTGATAGTTAGTATTATTTAGATTTATTATGATTTTTAGTGATTTTTAGTATAATAGATTTTGGCCCTATAGTTGACTTTGACTAGTGTTGACTAGGAGACTAACCTAGAGATTAACCTAGGTTAAGACCACTTGGTTAGGTTAAGTAACCTTGGTTTGACCTAAGTTAGTGAGGGTTAACTCATGGGAACTTGTTTGGAGAGATTAGGAATTGATTAGGCTAGAATGGCTTATGATTTCATAAGTCATGACTAATGACTTGAGACTTAAAGCCCATAGGCCCATACCATGTAGCTAACCCTAATTCTAATCAGCCCATGGCTAGTCATAATAGTCTCCCCCATCCTATTTAATACCCCTCAAAGTTAGGGCTAGCCTCCATTAGGATTCTTGCCAAGTTTTAGAAAGAGGTAAGCCCCCATCTTCCATAAATCATAGAAAATCCATTTTAAATCCTTTTTCCCCCAAACTAATTGCATTGGGTTCTAATTTTACTCCTCTTGCTGTTGGTTATGAGAAATCTCAGCTTAGGAGCAATTTGGAGGAGTTGGCTATCAAGAAGAACACCTCTTTGTGGAGCTTTTTGAAGGATTTGACACATATAGGTAATTTTCAATCCCCTCCATAGAATCTTGATTTTATTTCATATTTAGGGAGGCCTAGACCTAACCTAACTGTAGGAATAGGAAGCCCTAATTTTCGTGTCCATTTTGTGTCCTTTTTGGACACGTATCAGTGTCACTTGGCACGTGTTTGACAAAATACCCCAATGGGCATTTCGTATGATTTTTGAGATTGTATTTGAATAAGAAATTAGGGTTTGGTGTCGTTTACACGTTTTTGGTGATTTTGTGGAGTCTTGGTGTCGTGTCGAGTCCACACGGACACGCGAACACGTGGTCGTGCGTGCGCGTGCACAGGCACTGTGCATGTCCTGCTGCTCGGGCGCGATTGCGACACGGACACGGCTCCTCGACACGCCAAATTTGACGTGTAGCACAGGGCCGAAACTGACACGGGGCTCCCCAATTTTTAGAGCCCCATATGTCGTGTCGGACACGCACGAGCGCGTGCACCGATTTGTGCACTGTACAGTCGGCTGTCTTTTCGACCGCCGATACGCGTGTCTCGTATCTCGTACACGTATTATGGATACGTGGCAGGGTGTCCTATCCCTAGCCCTAGTCTAGGTCGACCCTTGGACACAACTACGTGGGTTGTGTCGTGTTGTGTCGTGTGCACGAACACCGTGAACACGTGCACGACGATTTGTCTGTGTTGCACTGTTTTTGCTGTTTTCGTATTTATAGTGATTGGACACATTTGTGTCCACTTTTGTAGACACAAACACATCACGTGACACGTACACAATGTGTTCTCACATTACCAACCTCTGTGTTTTAGTTTTAAATCAATTTTCACTGTTCAATTTCCATTTCCCCCTAATTACTGATACACACATTCTGTCCATATTTTACTGTTCTGTCCAGGTTTTTGAATTCAATTTTGGCAATCATTTTTAACCTAATTTACACTGTTAGTTGCATGGTTTTTAACCCCTAATATGTTCACCTAGTTGTTATCTAATGGTATATTGATTTTGGATTTGATTCGATGAGGATTGGGCTCAAAATCTAGAAATTCAATTAGTGGACTATTAGGAACTGTTTAAATGGTATTTATGTGTATACATGAGTTGTTGAACTGTTTGATTTAATGTTTAAATCTGAATTGATTAGGTGGGACTGTTTTAATTGATTTTGGGTTCAGTTTGAACTGAAATTGGGTTATATGAAATCTGAGATTGGTTTTAAGGGGGGACTGTAAACTGATTTCTGAGTTTGTATGGACTGAACTAGAGGGGGATCTCCTATGTAAAATCTGAGTTTATCTACACTATTTTCTCACTGTCACACACTCTTGAAATCCCTCTCATTATCTCACTAATTTTTACACAATGTCACATTGTTTAATTCTAGAACCTACATGTTACCCTCACATGCCTTACTTCACTCACACACACATTAGCATACCATGTGACACACATGCTTCACTGTTTTTCACTCTCACTCTCACCCTATTCACACACATATATGTTTCCTCTTCACAGTTTGTTAAACTGAATTTAAAAAAGGAATGGGGATTTCGATTATGGGCTTAGACTTTGAACTGCATTACTTGATTTCCTAAGTTTATCACCAATCAATGATTTTGAGATGATTCCTGAGATTTGCATACATATCTATTCACTGTATTCACATCACTGTCTTCCTAATTAATCTACACTGTTAGCTTCATTGACACTGCCATTGCCTAACACTCCCATGTATCCATGGTAACACACGTACAGGGAAAACCTGAGAACTGAGTTCCTATATGTGAATCTGAACCTGGGGGTTTATTTTCAGGTTGTTTAAACATGTGAGTTGGTTTGGGTTTCATGATTGTCCTTGAATTGGGTTCAAGGACTGGAAAACTGAGATTTCATTTCCTATAAGTTCCTGAGAAGTATGTTTATGATTTCCTGAGATTATGATTCAATTTTGTACACAACACTATGATACTTAGTATATCCTGTCACTTGAGTTGAAGCCTGGGTTCAATTCTGAAACCTGGAGTTTCTTAGTGTTCACTAAATGTTCCTGCCACATTGGTCCAGCTTACACATGTCTAAACATCTGTACACTGTCTTCATTCTTGACACTCTAAAACCCTGTTTTGATTTCTGTACACTGTCTTAAACACTGGTTTCCTAAGACACAAACCCGGAAGTTTATTCCTGGAACACTTGACACTCATGTACACACACAAAGCAATATTGAGCCTTAGCTTGTTAAACCTGAATGTTTGCACAAATGCACACATGAACATTGAGACACTTAGGACACTGTTTCTCCTATCACTTTGGTTTCCTGGAAATTAGCATCTAAGGGTTCCTGATGACACTGTCATTTGGGGTTGCACCTGAGGAAATAAAACCACACACATTCTCATGTTTTTCAGCACACACACAGGGCACCTTCACACTCTAATGCACATTGTTTCCCTGTCTTGGGTTCCTGTGAACTCATTAACCCACACACACTTTATAATGCACACACTCTAGCATACATATTCCTGTCACTTAAGAGCTCATTATCACACACACATGCCTCACACACCCTTGCATCACTACCATGTCACCCTCTATTGACACTACCACACTCACAAGTTCCATGATACACTCACACATACACACCCTCATGACACATGACACACACTAACCACATAGCCCTTTTCATATTGCTAGCTCTTCCCTCTCTAAATATATATAATGTGTGTGTAAATATATGTAATCCTATATATTATTTATCTATATATAATATTATATATATATATATATATATATATATATTATATATATACATATACATATATATATATATATATATATATATATATACAATATACATATATATATAAAAAAAAAAAAATATATATATATATATATATATACATATATATATATATATATACATATATATTATATATTATAATATCTATATATATATATATATATATATATATATATATATATTTTATATGTATATATATATATATATATATATATATATATTATATATATATTATATATAATATATATATATATGAAATCATGATTATAGCTAAATGTGAATGTGCCTGATGTGGTGGCTTGTGTTTGGCTTGTATAGCCTTAGGATTGATGTAGAGTGCTAGCTAGGCTTGGTTAGGCCTAGTGCGACTTGTTAGACTTGTTTGGGCTAGGACTTGACCTAGTTTGACTAGTGTGGTTGACTAGAGTTGACCAAGTGTCGACTTTAGCCTAGTTGACCTAGACAGCATGCAGATGCATTGTAGATTACATTATCATCTCCTGTATACTTCTGACTTGTGTTGCTCTAACTAGGAGTCAGGTATCCCATCTCGGACAGTACATTTACTTCAGACATTCAGATACCAGGCGAGTACATTCTTGACCGTTTCATACTTGTCTGGATTTACTTCTTGCTCTAGATTATGTACTTGATGCTGACGTGATCGTTATCACGAATTGGTACTATATGGATCTTCTTCTGAGATATTATCTCCTTGTATTCACTAAATACATATTGTGATGTGCGTTTCACTTACATATGTATTTATTGAATACCTTATCATTGTACACTCATTGTGCATATTGTACTCTCATTATCATATTGAGCCATTGTACAGCCATTGTATAAGGTAACATAACTGAATTGGATCCTTGTGTATTGATTGGGGAGGGAGAGTAGAAATGGTTATGCGATCAATCCTATTGTATAAGAAATTGTATATGTCCATTGTACACCACGTACAAAGGAGTCCCTTTATTGTATAACTAACCGTTTAATAACCATATTGTGCTCTAAATCACATGTTGCTTACAGTTACTTATCTATAGAGATATTTCCATTATCAAATTTCTGCTGTTTCATAAACATTCTTCCTTCAGCGTTCCTGTACCTTACTCTATTGCATGCTTTATATTTCCTAATATGATATGAATTGTGTGAGGTTTTGTGCTCACTTCCGTCCTGAGGACCTGTTGAAAATTTTACAGAGGATGATGAGGAACCCTGTACCCTTACTTGGAGCTTGCCTAGATGACACGCGTGACCTGGACCCTGGGGAGGTTCAGGTAGTTGCTCAGGATGATACCTTGTATAGTGTAGATAGCTTAGACTGTCCTCTTTTCATGTTTAACTGTTGTCTTTATTTTCAGAGTTGTATATTTTAGAGATGTTGAGCCTTTGTTATTTATTTCTGTTGTACCTCAGTTGAGGATTTCTTATCTATTTCCATCGTGTACATTCTACCTTAGATTGTGATTGAGTTGTACCTCTGTGTTGGCTCCTTTTGGAAAGTATATTCATGTTATGTAGTTATAGTTCATGACCTAGAACAGTGTTCTACCGCCGACACTTCGGCGGTAGGCTGGGCGCTGTTACGTACTCGTACCCTCACGGTGGGTGCGGGTCGTGACACGTCCATCAATATCTGATCGAAGTTGCGTCACGGCGACCCGAGGTGCGGGTACGCACTGTATGATAAGTCCCCTACGAAACTTACGAGCCTTCTGCCCTCATCCTGGATCATATCAGGAGCGAACCTGCTAAGGCGAAAGAACTCTGCTGCATACTCGTCCACGACGAGTTCCACTGCACTAGATGTCACGACCCGCATCCGCTTTCGGATGCGAGTTCGTGAGCAAGCCAGCTACGTATCGAGCGGACTCCAGCCCGACCGGTACGTATAAGCTGTCAAGGTCATGAGTATCATGTCTAATCTAAACATATCTCAATCCACAGGAATCATATAAACCAGAATGAACAAATATGGGTCATGGTCTGCAGCCCATTAGCATATTGTTCGATTAGACTCTAAGAATGATATGAGTCTAAATAAGCAGAGTATATCATAGCACTGAAATAAAGCACGAGAGGATAATAAGAAAAATATCATAAGCAAATACCTGTATCATGCATCGATATCCTCTACCATCCCGCTCTTCTAACTAACTCCATACAATCGCTAAACTGAAGAGATCATCAGGTCCTCAGAGAATAGCAAGATACATAAAATATGCCTATCTACACAGTTAATCATGCAAATATATATAGGGTATAAACAGGAACTAGACAGAAAACTGACATGTGGCTACTGACAGGTGACTATGAACACGGATACGGGATCAAGTATGCATAAATGAACTGCGGGTAGATCAATGGATACCAACTCCACTCACCCGAATGTGGATCGTAGGTCAGTTTCAAGA